>BMAO01029037.1:0-12579 GCA_019973975.1 Trichonephila clavata
TTTTAATCGACGAGAACTTACGATAAAAGAATTAAACAGGTAACATGTAGCTACTGCAGGGGACCAGGTCACTATGCCGTAGATTGTACAATGTGCAACAAAGGTCCGAAAATCAATAAATCTTCAGGCTCTCCGGTACAGATCTGTTCTCGAAATCAGCAAGACAGAATTAAGACCAGGGAAATAACCATCGGAAACAAGATTTTTGAGGCTCTCATCGACACTGGAAGCTCAATTTCACTCATTCGTGTAAGGAAAGGAATTATCTAGCAATCGAAGCTCTCGAAGGACATTGTCGTGTTATCTGGATTAGGAAAGTACGAAGTCAAAACAAAAGGATCGTCCCAACGAGAAATCGAATTGGATGGAGAGAAATATTCCGTAATATGGCATGTCGTGCCCCTGCGCTGCATTTAGAGTTCCAGGCAGTGATAGGATTGGACATTTTGGAACAGGCTTTTGTTGTCTTTGATAGAAAAGGTGTTTAATTCCGTAAACACGAAGAGAAGGTTTGGTTTATGAATACACAGGTTTATGAAGCAAGAACTGAAGACACACGAAATCGAAGTTAAACAAGTTATCAATCCTCGAATAAGAAAGGAACCCTCTGAACTAATCAACATCTATACACCTAAGACCGAAACGACAAATGTGTCCATGAGAATTATCCTGAAGGATGATATACCAGTTTACCAAACAGCACGCCGTTTGTCGTTTCTGGAGAATCAGACCGTCAACAAGCAGATCGACGAATGGTTGGATAAGGGAATCTTGAGACCAAGCTCTTCTGAATATGCGAGTCCAATCGTGTTAGTCAAGAAGAAAGACGGTACCGACAGACTATGCATTGACTATAGAAAACTGAACCGAAAACTAGTAAAGGATCGCTTCCCCTCGCCACTGATATAGGACGTATTATATAGACTGCAAGACGCCAAATTGTATTCCACGTTAGACTAAAAAATGGATTTTTTCATGTCGACGTGTACGAGAATTGCAAGCATTTAACCTACTTTGTTGTACCAGACAGGCAGTTCGAATTTAATAAGGTACTTTTTGGTCTCAGCACAAGCTAAAGCGTATTCCAAAGATATGTGTACAGCATTTTTAGGGAACTCATGCTAAAAGGCATCGTAATAATTTACTTGGACGATTTGATCATTCCAGATAAAGATGAGGAAGAAGGTATGGAAAAACTAAAGAAAGTATTTGAGGTCGCATCCAGATATGGGGTGGAGATCAAGTTTGAAAAATGTCAGGTTTTTTAAAACGTAAGGTGGAGTTTTTGGGTCACGTTGTCGAAAATGGAACGGTGCGCCCTTCAGTTGCAAACACGATAGCTGTCAGGAAGTTCCCTGTACCAACGACTGCCAAACAAGTCCAAAGCATTTTAGGACTCACTGGCTATTTTCGAAAATTTATTCCGTCATACTCTAAAATAGCGAAACCTTTGAGTGATCTAATTAGAAATGACAATACATTTGCCTTTGAACGACCTCAAACAGAAGCATTTGAAAAAATCAAACAATTATTGGCTGAAAGTCCAGTTTTAAGTATTTTAAAGCAGGGAAAATAACCGAAATGCACACGGACGCAAGTCAACAAGGATACGAAGCCGTCTTACTCCAAGAGGCAGAAGATTGAAAATTGCATCATGTTCAATACATGTCTAAGAAAAAAACTACTCCGGCAGAGGAGAACTATAGCAGCTATGAACTTGAAGTCCTTGCTGTTGTCAACGCTTTAAATAAATTTCGTATCTACCTTATGGGAAAACATTTCAAAGTCATAACGGACTGCTCAACGTTTCAAAAGACTATGGACAAAAAGGATTTGGTTAATTGTATAGCGCGATGGCATTACAGCTGGAAGAGTTTGATTATGAAATTGTGCATCGTTCCGGCCAGAGAGTGCAACATGTGGATGCAATTACCAGATATCCAGTCGCAATAATTACTAATGATATCTAACCGCAAGATTAAAAAGGCACAACAAGAGGATGAACACACTCAGAGTCTAAGTTCACTGATTGAAACAAACAGCAATTCAGACTTTTTTGATAATAACGAGATACTTTACAAATATGTTGAAGGTCGTGAATTGATAGTTGTACCAAGAGATATGCAAACTGAGATAATAAAATTTGCACATGAGAAGGGACATTTCTCCGTTGCCAAGACTGAAGGATTGTCAAACAAGAATTCTTCATTCCCAATTTGAGCAAGCAAGTGCAGAATGTAATTGTTAACTGTGTGCCATGTATTTTGACCAACAAAACCAGTAGAAAATGGATGGTTTTCTCAACCCCATTCCTAAAGAAGATGTACCAATAAGTACTTATCACTTCGATTTTATCGGACCTTTGCCTTCTGCTAACAAGAAATATCAGCATATTCTCACAATAGTGGATGCTTTTACAAAATTTACCTGGCTTTATCTCGTTAGATCTACTTCCGCAGAAGATGCTTTGGATAAATTAAATTTTTAACAAAAGACTTTTGGTAATCCCAAAAGAATAACAACAGACAGAGACTCTACTTTTACCTCTGGAGCTTTTGGAGATTATTGTGCTAATGAAAACATTCAGCATTTGCAAATCGCCACCGGAGTACCCAGAGGGAATGGCGAAGTCGAGGGAATACACCGAACTATTACTCCCGTTTTGACCAAACTATAATTGTGGAGTCTACCAAGTGGTTCAAGTTCGTAGACCCACTTCAAAGAATTCTAAATTGTACATTTAATCGTAGTACTAAGTGGTCTCCACTTGAATTATTAATTGGCGTCACCATGAGAAACAAGGAAGACCTTCATCTGAAGGAGTTACTGATGGAGGAAATGATGGAGGAATTTCAAGAACAGAGGAACCAATAACGACAAGACGCAAAGAAAAATATCCAGAAGATACTGGCAGAGAATAAAAGAACCTATGACAGGAAGCGCAGGAAGGCCCCTAACTACCAGAAGGGTGACTGGTGGTTATTCAGAGAACACAATTTGGGACAGGTTTGAAATTAAGGCCTAGGTTTTTGGGACCATATAGAATAGTTAAAGTAAAACCTAGAGATAGACATGATTTAGAGAAAATGGGTGATCATGAGGGTCCTAAGATAACAAATTCTTCTGCTGATTTAATGAAATTTTACTCACCATGATGATGTATTTTATGTATTTTTATAAAAAAAGCGTTTCCTATTCTTTTTAAAAACATAATGTGTATTAACGTGTTTTGTTTTCTTTGCTATTAGTGTTTCATTTTTGAGAGTTGTTTCCTTATTTTCAAATTTGAATGTCTATTGTGGAATTTTTATCTCTGATTAGTATTAATTTTGCAGAGGCTATTTTATTGTATGTTATGTAAAATCACTGAGGTCAGTGATTCCAAGGATGGCTGAACTTTTAGGAAAAGTATGCAAGTTTTTTTTTCCATTCTTATTTTAATTGTAAGAGATGGCGCCACTAATGGAAACCACGTGAATCTTCTCTTCGCGATACAGTGATGTCATATGTCTATGACGTGGACAGCACGAAAGATTGCACAAAGGTAGGTCGGATGGAATCTGTCTCTCCGTTCACTTGAGTTAATTATTTGAAACCTCTTGTAAATAGTTAAATGTTTTGGTTGTGTTTTAATAATTTAGGTCATTTTAACTCTCTGTCATCATTTAATATTACATTTGAACCTTCCCCTATACGCCGTCCCACATTTATCTTGCATATGTCACTTAAATGAATCCATGTTGTTGTTTTTTTAAATTATTATAAAAAAATGCTGGTTAATCAGAGAGAGAAAAAGTTTTCTCATGAATTAATTTTTTTAATAACTAATTTCTAGTTGATGAAAATTAAAAGGCAAAATAGACAATCGGAATTTACTTCCCTTCAAATGTTGAGATTCAACGTTTAGAGTAAAATTTGTCAAATTAGAAATCTAAAGATCATAAAGCAACGTTCCTCAAACTGTGGGGCGCACCGCTCTAGGGGGTGTGATAACCCAACAAGGGGGGCGCAAACATATCAAAAATAAAACATTATTTATATAAAAATAGTATTAATTTACAAAAAGGAACCAAAACAAAATACATTCTGGCATAGTAAAAAATAAAATACTCATTTACACTGTTATAATAAATATATTTATAAATGTATCAGTACTGCACATAGTATTTGATAATAAACAATACCAAGTTTAGAACAAGTTTAACAACTACCAATGACCCCATGGGCTTATCAAATATAAAATTATATAAAAAATGTAATACTTATCTTGATAATTTGTAGGGTTTGTAGTTAAATTTGTATTGTAGATTTACATCAATTATTATTGAATTCAAAGCATTTTTATTGTTTGAATGGGGGAGGGGGCGCGAAGAAAATTATGACTGAAAACTGGGTCACAAGTATTGAAAGTTTGAGAAACACTGACATAAGGACATTAATTATGCACTAAACAGCAATTTGTTGAATCCAACTTAATTTTAACATCAAGCAGATTTACAAGTAAATGTTTTTTTTTCTTATGGGCTGCAAACTGGTAACTAAGTCTTTGCAGTGCGGCCCCAAATGTGAGAGACATTTCAGTGGGCGCACCATCTTGGGGCGACCCTGGCTACCAAATTTGGACACTTGAATTAGTTTTAATTCAAGCGCTCGCAGATTCTAAATATGGCCGTGATTTAATTATACCCAGAGTACCAGAGCCAAATTGATACTCAAGGGATCTTTATATACCACAAAATCATACACGATTTTCGCATCTAGGAAATATATCGACTCCAGTCGGAATCGAACTCACAAACTTGGGCTTACGAAAAAGGACACGCTACATCTAAGTCACGGAGTCGATATTTACAAGTAAATATAATAACATTTCTTTATTTAAAAAAAATTCATTTTTTCCCTAAAATAAAACTTTATAAGAAATGTGTCTATCGCTTCCTGAACTATAATGCATTTTAGACATCAACTTTCAATCAAGTTGTCGGAAACAGGAAGGAAAGGAACGCGTGGATGTTCTTTGTTTTAGCTTATTTAGAACATCGTAAGTTAAGTTTTCAACCTAACTGTTGAAGTAATCCCAAGGATGCTCTGTAGGATCAAAGTGTGGAACAAAAACACGCAGTGAGGAGTTAAGCTAAGAAAATTCCATTCTCTCCAATCCTTGATCCTTAAAATATTCATTAATACTGGCTATTATGTGAGATGCCCAATTATCACCTAGTAGGATGATAATTAGTTAAGAATAATACCAGCACAGCAAATATAAAGATGAAGTCAGCTGGCAGCATTTACTTTTATAATTCCTATTTCCACTCATCCTACAGCTCACCATTGAAACGACTCATGTGCACGATATCTCCCGGCCATGACCAGTAATTTCCGCAAATGAACAGGGTGATAGAGTGAATGAATATTAACGCCTTATTCAGTTACACGAGGGTTTTTGGTGACGTACCTCGTAATTTTTAACCATGGACAAGTTTCGAGGACCAAATCTGAACTGGAAACCACTCTCCTAACTTCCCCGCCACAACAACAGGAGGACTTTTGAGCCCCGAAAAATTTAACGAGCATCAGCTCAATGGCTTGAAAGTAATACAGATATTTCATACACTGTATAGTTTAAGACAAGAATTATTGTGTATGATTTATAACAATAAGTGTTTAAATCATGTTTCGCGGGTGTAAGTATATATTAAACTGAATAAAATCATATAGAATATATAAACTTATGCCTACATAAACATTAAATCTAATTGAGAGTTTCAGTATTTTAATTAACGTGAAGTGGAAATTTGGGAGTGTGTATACTTGAGCTCAGAGAAGTGTAGGCGAAATAATAAATCGATAAAAATAAAGAGAAAGGAATGATTCTTCACATTTTTATGAAGTCAATCACTAACGATACGCTATATTGTGTGCCTTATTGTTTTAGTAGTAAAGATTCAAAGCTAACTGCAAGTAGTAAATTTTAGTATGTCTGATGTAGAATTTGAAAATAAAAGACAATGTGCATATCCATATTCATAAAAATGTATGTTTGTATATATGAGACCTCTCTCCCTTCACTCTAAAACCATTCAACCGATCACTATGAAAATTGGCATGTATATATATTTTTTTTTGTTCTTGTTGAGAAAATTTTTTTGATATTCACTTTTTGCAGCTTCCCTCCAAGTGACACCATAGCATATCCGCTTCTGCACAATTCAATAAATCGCCAAGTTGAAAACGTGGTTGCCAAAAATGACGCCATCTTGGCTCCTATCGCCAACATTTCGGTATGTTTTCCAATAAATTGGCATTATAATGTAAGAAACGGTGTTGCTTACGAATATTACAATTTTAACAAAATAAATACAACAGAAAGCAACATTGACGTATTACACATCCAGATATAAATTATTTACACTATTTTAAGCATTCATTACACAAAATTTGCAACTATATGTTACCTTTGAAATCAACTTAGGAAGGTGTTTTCAAAAATCGACCCACAAAGGATTTACCTGGGCGTTGTAAGCAAAATCCTTTTTATCAGCCATTAGACCTTCATACTTAAAGTTTAACAAATATGATTTTTTGTTCAGCTGAGATATGCGAAAGGCTTTTTTTTTTGTTTAATTTGCAATTCACGTAAAATTAACTCATTAAAAACTTCTTAATCCTTCGATTTGTATTGTTTAAATTTTGGATTCACCCATGTTAAGTAAGGGTACACTAGCTAGTATATATATAATATATATATATATATATGGGAAAATGACTACAACCTAATAATGATAAATGCTTTATTGAACAAAATGAAGGATGAAATATTTAAAATATAGTAAACACCAAAGGAGAACGTCTTCCTCCTACGTCTAGAGCTTAGCGTCTCTAACGTCCGTCTGCCTCATTTCCCGTGTGTCCTTCAGTCGGACATTCCTGGCGGGGTGTGACGTCAGTGTGGACTACTCCACCCTAAGTACAGGGGGAGGGGTTGTGACATCGCACATATCCAACCCTACATCGGCCATCATGACCGGGAAGGCGACCTCGCCTGATTATTTACAATGATAAAATGGTACAGATATATAGTAATAAAATATTAAAAATATACACAGTTACACAGTAGATAAAAGAATTATACACAACACAAAATATCATCAAAGAAAAATTACAAAAATACTGAAAAATGAGCAAATTTAAAGTAATAATTGATAAATAGGAAAAATTTCATACATTACCACTGGGGTAAAACAAATTATGTTAACGATACAAATAAGATCAAGGCTAAAATAAGAATCTGGAATAAGGAACACAGGAACATATTCAAGCAAGATACTCGTACTTCTAAATACTTAAATTTGTACTAAAATGAAATAAGAAAATATTAGAGTCATTCAAATAAAAATGGGAGCAAAAATAAATAAATAAAAAGTCTGTTGATAATGTCTATAACGAAAGTCTTTCACAGGAAGAAAAATTGTGAACAGTTTTTAATGGAGAAATCATGTAGAGTTAATTTGGTTTGGCCAGAGTTTCATGAATTCTGCACAAGTAGACGTTTTTGATGGTCCGTCGACGAAATCACACTTTTCTACGTCATAAGTGTCATTGTGCTTGACTTTTGTAACTTTGTATGGTCCGAGGTATTTTTGCTTAAGTTTCAAGCCTGGACCAAACTGAGTGCGTTTAATTGCTACTAGGTCGTGTAGTTGATATTTATGAGCTTGTCTGCGCCGGAGATTGTACGTGCGGCGATTCTCATCTTGAACTTTGTAGATTTGCTTTTTGGCATCTTGACGGAGAGCATCACGTTGTTCTTGGAATTGAGCTGTAATCTCATCGTTAAGAAGTTGGACTATCTCAATGTCCTGGCAAGACTTCATCTTGGTGCCGAAAAGGAGTTCAAATGGAGTCATCTTGATGCTTCTTTGAAAAGTTGAGTTCAGGATTTCTTGCAGGTGGGGTACGTGAGAGTACCATTTCTCAGGATCGTCGACAGAAAGTTTTGACAGCACAGCAATGATGGTGGAATTTTGTTTTTCAATTTGGCCATTAGATCTTGGGAGACCAGTTGTAATGGAGATATGAAGGATGTTTTGCTTATTACAGTAATCTTCAAATGCGGAGGAAGTAAATGCGGATCCTTTATCAGTGATAATCCTAGCGGGGTTTCCGAAGACATGTCGTTGGTTTTCTAATCGTTTTATGACTTCTGCAGCGTCCGTAGATCTAGTGGGATACAGCCATGTAAATTTACTGAATGCGTCTATCACTGCAAAAACGTGCTTGTATTTCTTAGAAGTTGTCGCTAGAGGACCCAAATGATCTAGATGAAATGTATGGAGTGGTAAGTCGTTCTTTTCTATCGGGTTAAGCATGCCATCTTGTTTACCACGTTTCCGGTTTGTGAGAATGCATGTAACACAGTTTTGAATGCATTTTTCAACTTTGTCTTTAAGTCGTGGGATGTAAAAGTCTTTGCTAATTAAATCTTGTGTGCGTAGAACAGCAAAATGGCCACGTTCATGTGCAGTTTTAATGATATTAGCCTGCATTTCGTCAGGTACCACTAGTAAATCGGTGCCATTGACTGTTTTGTACAGAAGTTTGTTTTTTACGATATAGTTATCATGCGGCGTTGTTTCTAGAAGCGTCTTTATCGCTGTTATTTGGTCATCAGCCTGTTGTGCTTTGAGAAATTGAAGATGGACACTATTTTGGATTAGCATACAATGTGGAGGTCGACTGAGAGCATCCACGTGAGCCATCTTTGAGCCTGTACGGTGTTCTATTGTATAGTTAAATTCTTGGAGATAAAGTGCCCATCTGGCTATCCTGGGGTTAAGCTCTTTTTTACTTAGTGTTTTGACGAGGGCGTCACAGTCAGTAATAATTTTGAATGATGTTCCTAGTACATAGATGCGAAACTTTTTAAGTGCTTCGACCACTGCAAGGACTTCTAGTTCAAAACTAGTGTACTTTCTTTCATTGTCTGATGTCTTTTTTGACATGTAGAATACAGGGTGAAACTGATTGTCATGTATGGATTTTTGGAGTAGGACTGCACCCAAACCGTCAATTGACGCGTCAGTGTGAATCTCAGTGGGAGAATTTTGATTAAAAATACTTAGAACGGGTTGTTGGGAAAGTAAGTATTTTAATTTTTGAAATGCTGCCTGTTGTTCAGCATAAAATTGGAAAGGGGAGTCCTTACGAAGGAGGTCACTCAAAGGTTTTGCTATGGTCGAATATGAGGGTAAAAACTTTCTAAAATAGCCAGTAAGACCAAGAAATCGGCGAACGTCTTTAATATTTTTAAGATCTGGATAATTAATAACAGCTTTAGTTTTTGAAGGGGAAGGAAACAATCTACCGTATTCTATAATATGGCCAAGAAACTCAATTTTATTTTGTAAAAATTGACATTTTTTAAAATTTATTTCAAGTCCGTAATCACAAGCTACCTCTAGAACATTTTTTAGATATTCAAGGGCTTGGGACTCATTAGCAGCGGGAATAACAACATCATCCATATATGGGAGAACAATACTTTTCGAAATCAGATGTCGGAAAATGGCATTTATGTATCGCATAAAGGTGGAAGGACAAGTACTTAGTCCAAAAGGCATTCGTCTAAATTGATACTGCCCATTGTGAGTAACAAAACTAGTAAATTTACGGCTTCTTTCATTTACCGCAACATGGAAAAATCCATTTTTTAGATCTAGAGTAGTAAATATTTTAGCATTTTGGAGACAATCTAAAATATCGTCAATTAAAGGAAGAGGATAGTTATCTTTAATAAGTTTGCGATTTAAGCGTCTATAATCAATGCAAACTCTTGATTTCCCGTCTTTTTTCTTTACTACCACAACTTGACTAGCGTAAGGAGATGAACATGGCTCAACAATTCCATTTTCAACCCATTCATCAACTTGAGCGTCCACTATATCTCGTTGGGCAAATGGCAAACGTCGGGGCTTATGAAATATCGGTTCGTCGTCGGTAAGAGCGATATCAAGCTCAATGTTTACAGTTTTTGTTTTTTTAGGCGTGTATGCCAATAGCAGTTGTTCGACTTCAGCTCGATTATGCTGAGAAACATTTGGACCGATATCGAATGTGGGTGAATCGTCGGAAATCGTCATAATAAAATTTTCATCTACACTATCAGAGGATCTTAAAATTTGTGAAAATTTTACGCCTGTAGGCGATATATTTAGATGTGCTTGTTTAATTACGTCACAACCGATTATGAGGTCATAATTTGTACAAGAATTTGGTACAACAGAAATAGTAACAGAAAAAATTTGATCGTCGATAGTAATTTCAGAATCAAAAGTTCCTATCACATTAATTCGCGAAAAACCAAAACCTGTTAATAATGTATTGGTTTGTTTCAGTGGCGGTGCATCTATATTTATGTAAGTAGAATTTCTTAATAGTGTTAAATTGCTGCCTGTGTCTATTAATCCGTTAAGTTTACGGCCAAAAATTGTTACGTCTTTACACATATTTATAGGAGAAGGCAATTCATGCACAGCATTTACACCAGAAGGTGGTGTAGAACTATTATTTAAATTAGTTCGTCGGCATTCAAATGATTTGTGACCATAAAGATTACACGAGAGGCATCTGGGACCACGTGAATGATTAGGACAAGATTTTGATAGGTGACCTATATCATTACAATTAAAACAACGTTGGGGATTTTTAGCTGCGTCAGAAACGTTAAATTTTGTGGGTTTTCTTTGGAAGCTTTGTTGTTTAGAATCGCGTCCTCGGCTTTCATATGAATGACGAAAATTCGGTGAATTAGAGTTATGTATTCCCATGTTTTTAATGACTGTTTCATAGGTACGTAATTTCTGCTTAAATTCGGAAAATGAGGTTGCACCATATAGAATTATTTTATCTGAACGAGGCCCATCAATTCCATTAATGACGTACTGGATAATTGATGCTTCGTCAATTTTTGAATCACATCTATTTGCTAATTCACGCATGGAATTAAAATATTGCATTAAAGTCTGCGTTTTATACATTTTTCTTTTCCCTAATTCGCGGTGAATCTCTATGGAAGTAACTGAATCCGAAAATTCTTCAATTAAAGCTTTTTTAAATGACTCATAGGTATTTAAATTTCTTTGTGAAAAAAGAAATGATTTAGCAGTTCCACATACTAGACGTTTTGCGAAAATTAATTTTTGAGAGCAACTGATAGCTGGGAATAAATCAAAATTTTCTTCAATATCGCGAAAGAAACTATTTACAGAATAAAAATCTTAGCTAGTAAATTTTCTACTAGTCGCTGAAATATCATGCAATAAAGTCCAAAACTGGGTATTCATCTCTGTAAAGGAAGCATCGTTTGAATGGGGAGGAAAAGTATTTTGTGTACAAAGAGATGAGACGTTTTGATGTGCCGGCATGAAAGAATAACCTTGAACACTGGGTAGGGTTGCGTTGCTGCCCAGATGTTGAAAGGGGGAGTGTTGGTTTGTTCCCTGTGTTGAAAAATTCCTGTCTAACGAGAGTTTTGATGTTCGTTTTTGAAACGTGGATTGATTCTCAGAAAAAACTACGTTCTCGCTTTCAGAAAAGGACGTCTCTGAATTATTTAATGTTAGTAGGAATTCATCTAAGTTCGTCAAAGCTTTAAATATACTATTGCATAAATTTTGCTCATTTGTTTCCACGTCTAAATGCAATAAATTAGCGACTGAGATGAAATCAGGCAATGAGAATTCGGTTAAAATTTTTTCTTTGTGTTCTTCGACTCTAAACTCTTTAGGGAATGTGGAAAAATTTCTTATTTTATTTCGCGAAGAACGGTCAAATTCGGTGAATCCTAATATAGAATTTAATGTTTTTACAGCACGAGTTGTACCACATTTCAACGAATTGGCAATTATAGGAATATCACCTAATTTAATATTTTTACAGGACATCTTAATATACAAAATTAACCACTTTGAAAATTTATAGACGGTGCAAGGTTGTAATCAAAATTTCCCAATCACACTCTGAGTTAAAACTACTAAATACAGTAATTTGAAAGCCAAAATAAACAAACAAAAAATACGTTTAATTAAATTTTGCCTACCTGGGGTTGGGGAGCAGTCCGTACACTAATCCAGAACCAGTTGAGGCACGAAAAGAATCCAATAAAAAGAAAGTCCAACAAGTCGTTTTTACACTTTTAGCACTGTAGCGTCCATTGAAGAAAAAAATATTAACGCGTCTTATAAAAAAAAATTTCTCGTCTAGAAGAGATTTTCCTTAATATGCAAGAGAAAGGTCGAGCCCCCAAAATATGGGAAAATGACTACAACCTAATAATGATAAATGCTTTATTGAACAAAATGAAGGATGAAATATTTAAAATATAGTAAACACCAAAGGAGAACGTCTTCCTCCTACGTCTAGAGCTTAGCGTCTCTAACGTCCGTCTGCCTCATTTCCCGTGTGTCCTTCAGTCGGACATTCCTGGCGGGGTGTGACGTCAGTGTGGACTACTCCACCCTAAGTACAGGGGGAGGGTTGTGACATCGCACATATCCAACCCTACATATATATATATATATA
>BMAO01029038.1:0-21949 GCA_019973975.1 Trichonephila clavata
TTTCAGTATGTTTTATTACTTAAGAGTAGAAATAATTTTACAAAAACCCACGTTATTATTTTAATATAGATCGTTACTCTAAATTTAATGTTTTAAGGACAGTCAGTGAGTAGGGTAAACACCTTTTCGGGAAATCGATCTTGAGTTTTTGATATTTCTAAAATCCCAAATCAGGACCTTTCCCAATGATGTAACATACTTGCCGTTTTACATACTAATTAAAAGTATGTTAAAATGATTTTTAAAAAAAAAATCAGCTGATGAGCCACGCCCTTTGACAGACAGAAATGTAAACATTGACCTTTAAATTTGTGAAGCTTTTCCAAAGCCACTCTCTGTTTTATTTATATTCATACGAAATTAACTGTAGATTGACTGCAAGCGTAACTGTTAGGGTTATTTACCTATTTTGGAAGGAATAACACGTTTTTCTTGTTAGCGTTTTAAATATTTCGATATTTAAAATTTCTGAATATCAAAAATTTCAAAATTCAAATTTTAATATGCCAAGATTACAAAAGTGTTCAAAAAACGTAAAGGTACGTTTTATGAAGGTAAGAATACTTCAACCATACTAACAATACTTCAAATACTAACGACAGTAATGTCAATCCTCAAGCTGGACATGCACATGACTCAAAGGAGACATGTGCAAGAGAAAAGAAAATTCCCAATTTAAATGGAAGTTTTTCTTCCTATGACAAAAGTGTAGGTATTATTAATGCCATTATGAATTTGAATATTCTGGCATTTGTTTTCAAGAATGAAGTTCACTGTAAAATGTGTAACAGGGGCTTAGACATGCAAGTTTTAAAAGGTAAGTCTGGACTGGCTATTACATTTGTCCTGAAATGTTGTGCTTGTCCATATCGTGTAGAATTAATTCACTTCTTCAAATTTTCATGAAGGAACGCAAATCGCTACAATAAATACCAGGTTTGTATATGCTATGCGTTCCATTGGAAAAGGTGCAGAAGCTGGGGAAATGTTTTGCGGCATAATGAATCTTCCTCAACCACCTACAAGGTTATCTCCTTACGGTAAGCGAATCTTAAATGCTGCAAAACTTGTTTACGAGGACTCCATTCAAAATGCTGGGAAGGAAGCTATTTGCGAAAATAAAGGTAATAATAATAATATTGCCGTCGCTGTAGATGAGACATGGTAGAAGCGCGGTTAATCATCATTGAATGGTGCAGTTACTGTGACCAGCATGGATATAGGTAAGGTGATAGATGTTGATATTCTTTCAAAATATTGCATATGTAAAAACTTACCTTCTCATCAAAAGGATTGTAAAAGGAATTACGCTGGATCTAGTGGAGCCATGGAAATTCAAGGTGCGTCTAAAATTTTTCAACGGTCATTATCTTTGCATAATGCCCGATATATTACTTAGGGGATGGAGATTGCAAAGCATTTGATGCTGTTAGAAAGAAAAACATCTTTGGAGATGGAATACCAATTGAAAAATTGGAGTGCATTGGACACGTCATGAAGCGCATGGGAACAAGATTACGCCGATTAAAATCTCATTTGAAAGGGCAAATCTTGTCAGACGGTAAGTGTTAAGTGGAAAAAATCGTTTGACTGAGCATGAAATAGATAACTTACAGTTTTACTGTAGATCAGCTATTCGGAGAAATTACACCAGTGTTCAGAACATGTGGCAAGATATCTGGGCCATTTTTCTGCATAAGCTGTCAACTGATGAATATCCTCAATATGGTTTTTGTCCTGTTGGTGAAGATTCATGGTGTGGATACAAAAAGTCTGAAGCATCAGGTAAGTCTTAAAAAAATAAAAATAGTCTTCCGGTCGCTGTTGTAGAAGCAATGCGTCCTATATTTAGAGATCTTTCCCATCCTGATCTGTTGAGGAAATGTTTGCATGGAAAAACACAAAACCCGAATGAAAGTTTTCATAATGTCATATAGTCACGTGTTCCTAAAACAGCATTTGTGCAGATTGAAACACTTTCACTTGGTGTTTATGATGTTGTTTGTTCTTTTAATGATGGTAATGTATCCAAATTAAAAATGCTGCAAAAAAATGGGAATCGAGCCTGGAGAATATTCGGTAAGTGCCATGAAATTCTTGATAGAGAAAGTTTAAGGAAAGCAGTGTATGCTTTTCTGGAAGAGCGAAGAAAATTAGAAAAAGACAAAAAGAAGATAATATTAAGAAAAATAAGGTAAAAACCAGCTACAGTGCAGGATCTTTTTGATGAGGTAAAATTTTATACCAAAAGCTACTGTTTTCTAAAAATTTTCTTTTCTAAACTGTGTTTTCTCTGTTCTATAAATCTATTGTATGCATGAACTGGAAATTTTTATTTTATAATTCATATATATTCTTGTGTATACTGAAGTGAAATTTTTGAGATATTCCTCAGAAATTTAGCTAAAAAGCAGATGTCGTAACATAGAAAAGGAAAACTTTTATAAAATTCATTACTTCTACTGTACAAAAATTACATTTTTAAACAGGCTGATCAATTTTTTAAAAAAAATTTCACTTCTGTATAAAGATAAATGTTTATTTAATACACACACAAATTTTTAAGCTTTGTGTTCAATAGTTTCTTAGTAAAAGGTACATAAATATATCCCAAAATGCAATGACCTTTTCGTTGCACAAAACTTGTTACATACCAAAAAACACACAAATTTCATGTTTAAAAACATAAAATCAGTTTTCTTGTTGTTGTTTTGGATACCATTTATGTAATATTTAAAGAATCCTTTTAATTCTGATACTTTAAGAAATTGTGTTTACATGTGAATTTATTCTAATGAAACTTTTCGAAATGTCGTATAATGATGTATTACAAAAGTCATATTTTCATGTATTGACACATTTTCACATGGTTTTTATGATGATTTATAACAATCTTGCATGACAATAATGTATCAGAACAGAAAATTCTTTAAAAATTGATGCATAATTTGAGAAAAATGATGCAAATGCTATAAAATATCTCGATAGATTAAAAGTGAAAAATCCTATATATGTATTTTCTCAGAAATCTAAGCAAAAAGTCTTAAAAGTTATTGAGAATAAGCTAATATTTAAAAAAATAGTGCAAATACAGATTGTAATCCATAATTTTTTTGATGAAGTGACATTTTATAATAAAAATGCAATTATCTCAAAAAGGTGTTTTTAAAAATGCGTGTACCTCTTTCTCAGAACTTATTAAACGGAAGCACTTGCAATCTTCACTGAATATTACTGATATCTATCTATATATATTGAACAGAGCTCTTATTAATATTCCCATAATATTTTTGTAAAAGTCAGTTATCGTGAAAAAAATAACATTTTTCAAAATATTCATAGTGATACTGTTGCGATGAATGTTTTTGAAAAAATTAAACACTATATTTGAAAAAGCTTCCGATCATTTTAAATATAAAAATCTAATTAATATACAGAAAAAATTTTAAGTCTGTACATTTAATAGTTTCTGAGAAAAAGGTACATAAAAATGCTCAATTTAACATTGTCGGATAGGGGGTACCGACTATTCTTAAATATTTCATTATTTATATGTATTTTTTTACTAATTGTTCGGTAAAAATTTGGAAAATAAAGAACTCCAATTAAAAGGATTATTAAATTTCTCCATTCGAAACTTTAAAATCTTGTATAAATAATTTTGTAAAAAAAATTATATACATATAGATATAGATATACAGGAGGGTGCCCAAATCATGGTACAAACTTTAAAGGTTGAAACAGGGCATTGTGTAACAATGCTTTCTTGTATAGGAATGCATGAGTGCAAGTAACACGGTAAAAGACGAAAAGAAAGACAAAGTCTTTATTGAAAGCGTCGTTGACAAGAATAATGTGTATAACAACTTTTCAAAATGGCACCCACCAGTATCGATACATGTTTGACAACATCAGTAGAGCGATTGGTGAACATGTTCTAAGATGCCAGTTATTTTAAGCACACGTGCAGCAACTTTGAATATTTAATTAACGAAATCCTCATCTGAGCAAAATGGAGTCGCATAAACAAGATTATTCTGATATCCCCAGATAAAGTAATCGAGGCTCAATAAATCGAGAGATCGAGGTGAACAGCGAACTGGTCAACTACCTCTGATCCACGCACCCCAAATGATAGCATTCAGGTGAGTGCGCACATCGCGGAAAAATTCTGAGATCCAGTATTCGTTGATCAGGAACTGCGCGTGATACATTCGTAGCACAACTCTACTGTTACCATTTGCACGGTAGTACGTGTAATGCATGTCTGCTTTTTCGGCATCTGTAAAGTCTCCCATCGTAGAAGTCAGCACAATTGCAGAAAGGGCTTTCCCCTATTGAGGTGTATCATGTGGAACGGCGGCTAGTCAACTATTTCCCTCTAGTGGCAACGCAACCAATTGCTAACTCCATTTCTTAGTTCTTTTATTTCCCCTGAATGTGCCTCATCGCGACACTTGCGCCCTTATATTCCTATACAACAAACGATCGTTAAAATGTTCTGTATCTACCATTTAAGTTTGTACCATGAATTCAGGATCACCCTGTATAGATATATGTATTTCATTTTTCTTTCTCCTGTGCCTGATAAGCGACAAGACATGATAATAAGTTTTATTTCAAAAAAAATTATGTATAGTAAAAAATATGTTTTGAATTATTTTCAGATATCTGGTGTGGAGGAGTTCGTGGACTAACATTGTAAAGGACCCCCTGCATCTTTGAACCTGCATCGACACGACTTAGTGACGACATCGTATTTCTATGATAATCTCATAAAGAAAGATTATAATCTCATAGTTTCTGTCATCAAAAAGTACAAGTGACATGCCTGATGAACGTACAGAAGACTCGAAATATGTCTGTGATACTTGTTGCAGAACATTTCACTTTCGGAGGCACTACTTAAAACACTTGCAGGTGCATACTGTGATACTTGTTGCAGAACATTTCACTTTCGGAGGCACTACTTAAAACACTTGCAGGTGCATAAAGAAAACCTCTTTTGCGAATGTTTTAAATGTGCGGCAACTTTCACTTCCGAGATCCATTTATGCGACCATCAAAGAGCCCATGAAAAAAAATCATCTTTAGGGTGCATGTATTGCAACAAACCTTTTTATTCTCCTGATATTCGCAAACTGCATGAAAATGAACACACAATTGAACACAGTTTAGTTCGTAAATTGTTCCAAAGGGTACTTCAGACTGAAGTGCCACTACTACAACAGCAACAGATACATAGAGAAGGACAACTTTTTAATTCTGGTTTAAGCAATGCAGGAAAAGTACAGTAAAAGGAAATAGGAACACCTACTCATCATTACAAAGGGAAGAAAAAATTGATCTGCCATGTATGTGGGAAAAGCTTTGCTTACAATAGTGCCCTTAAACAACATCTAGAGACACATAACCAGTGGGAAACCTCATTCCTGCCTAGATTGTGGTAACAATTTTAAGACCTCAAAGTATTTGAAGGAGCACTTACGCTTACATTCCGGAAAAAATCTACAAAAATGTGGTATATGTGAAAAGGCATTTATCTCACAAATTCAACTCAATGCTCATTATCGATCACATACGGGATTAAAGCCCTATAAATGTAAAATTTGCGGTAACATGTTTAGTCAAATTTCTAATCTAAATTCGCATCCAAAGATTCATTCGGGAAAAAAGCGTCATGTGTGCAAATTCTGCGGAAAGAAATGTACACAAAAACATCAATTAGAAGTGCATCTTCGTATTCATACGGGGGAGAAACCCTATAGATGTGAGTTTTGCGGAAAATGCTTTTCGGCCGGAAGTAATAAATGCCGCCATGTTCGAACTAAACACAAAAATCTTCATTGAGAGAAATGCATCGAAGCAAGCGTCTTTTTCACTCGTAAATTACTTATAGATAGGACAAATTTAAACTCCACTAAACTTTTAAAAAAACTAATATATGTACAATGTCATGTAATTTGAAATGATAATATGTATTTGATCATTTCTTATGATATTAAAATTATTTCTTGCGTTTTATTACAGAGTTTCTTTTAGTAGTATATTATTTTTAACTGCTAAGAAATGACACAGTGTATTAGAAAATATTTTCCTCACAAGTTATATACTAAAACATCAATTAATATTATTAGATTTTGCGTTTCTTTTTTTAGCGTTTAACCGAGACGTAAGATGCCATTTAAGGTCTTATTTATTTATTCGATAGTAACAACGCTAAAACAATTCTCGATAAATCTTTTGAAAGAAACATCAAATTGGTCTTTTGTACTTGTTTTTTAAAGCGTTTGGGTGTTTTTTTTAACTGAGAGGATAGGATTATTTTGTATTTCTAAAGATAACTTTTAAAATCTAAAATCAGGGTAATGCAGAATATTTAGAACGAACTTTCATTGACAACGTTATAATTCTTTGTTTCTATTTTTCATTGTTGATTTTTTTTTTTTTTTTGCTTAATTTTCTTGTATTTATTTTTTTTTTTAATTTTTGATTAATTTTGCTTTATTTCTTTTTTTGTTTGTTTGTTTTGATTCATTTTGTTGTATTTCTTTTATTTTTTATTTTTAATTAACTTTGTTACGTTTTTTTTTTTTTTGATTCACATTTTGATATTTTTTTTGAGATTCATTTTCTAACTCTGCAGGATTATTTAATATCTAAATATGAAATTAAGCTAAATTGTGCTTTTTTAATGATTTCTTGGGAACATTTCTCTTAAAGACATTTAAGGATTTCTTAAATCATATTGTTGAAGGTTTTCTGTAAACCACTTTTATGTTTAATATTTACTAAATATCCAGCAATCTCGGATTTCAAAAAATAAATTATTAAAATTATTTTATTTGTAGGTTTTTTGTTATCTAGATAATATTACATCTTTTAAGACTTAAATGTTCCTCTTCCCTATAAAATTTATCCTTAAACTATTCATATAGCTAAGGATTTATTAAAAAGTTAAAAATTCCAAAATATAAGGATTTTTTTTCGATATTAGTAAAAATTAGCTAAGGTTGCTTAGAAGTGCAAAACATGAATTAGTCAATAAAACTGTATATATATATATGTATATACAGCATGTTCAGTTCCTGGAAGAGGCATTAGGGTCATCCGGCATTATCTGACAAAGTTACAGGAATTTCAAAAATTCGATTTCAAACTCTCGTTCACCGTCCCGAATTACAACATAAACGCACTTGTCGCGCACCAAGATATTAAGGGTAAGCTACTGCCAAGGTTTGCGTAATAATTGGTCGTCCTGAATTATCCGGCAAAGTTATAGTTATTTCTCTGACTGGATATCAGATTCGGATTATCCATTTTGAAGTACGCCAGGGTTAAAGTTTTCACGATTCAAAGCTTTTAATGTAAGTCCCTGTTATGGTATGTCTAAAATACGGTCTTTGGCTTCATCCAGCAAAGTTACGGGGTTTTTTTCCAAACTGACTCGAAAATCGGAATCCACACCCTGAAATACACCAGGCACTTAATTTTCGAGTATTTTGGTTTGCAATATCTGCTTCCACAGACACATGAGCATTGACACATTTTACGAATATTCCATTACGGGAATATTCGAAATCCTGGCAACGTGTTTTCCGGATTCTTCACATTTCCCGCAATAAAAAATTATGGCTTCATTAATAGAAATAAAAATTTTCCTATGTTTTAAGTTGGACGAAATGACACACAGTATGTAAAATTATATTATGATCGGTTGAGTAGTTTTGGAGTCCATCGCGGACAAAGACTGTGACACGTAATTTTTATATATAAAGATATGTATATATACACACAGGTGTCCAAAAGTTCACATAATTGATAATTATGTGAATAAAGAAGGAACTGTAAATCAGAAGGCGGGAAACGTGATATGCGAGTATAAAATGGTTATAAAATAAGGAAGCAAATCAAAAGAATGATAATAATTAATTTTATTATCCAAAGTAGCAGTTTGAAAGAATACTGACCTTAGCAAGGATTCACACTTTAAAGAAAAAAGGAAAGAACACATTAAGTAAAATACTGATGCTGCAGTTTAATAACGCGTGTGGTCACCTCTGACAGTCAGACACGCGGTACAGTGATTTACCATACTTGCTATGAGATGATGAAGGAATTGTGGGCTCAAACGGTTCCAAACTTCTTGGAGAGCTCTCTTCAGTTCTGTGACGGAGCTTGGTGGGTGCGAAAGGACTGCCATTTGTCTCCCGAGCATATCCCATACATGCTCGATAGGATTTAAATCAGGGAAGTTCACAGGCCACGACATGCGCTAGATGTTTTCCGCTTCAAGGAAGTCATCAATCAGCGCCACTCGGTGACATGGCGCATTATCATCCATGAATATGAAGTTAGGACCGACAGCACCTAGAAACAAGCGAACATAAGGCTCAAGAACTTCGTCTCTGTATCTTTGAGCAGTCACAGACCCCGTGTCAAAGAAATGGAGCTCTGTGCGGCCATCCATCATGATGTCTGCCCATACCATTACTCCCCTTGATGGAAAATGATGTCTTTCCGTTATGTTTCTTGGTTCAAAATGTGTTCCACGTTCTCTCCATATCGTTACCAGGCGAGAATCGCTACTCAGACTAAACCGGGACTCATCACTGAACATCACATCGTCCCACTCTCCCACACTCCAATGTTGATATTTCAAACTCCAGTTCAAACGAGCGCGTTTATGCGCAGACGTAAGGGGAATGCAAACTGCTGGTCTTCTGGCGTACAGGTCAGCATGATTGAGTTTCCTGTAAACAGTTTGTCTCGAAATCCGTATTCCTGTGGCGACTGTGAGCGCCGAACCCAGTGCTCTGGCAGTACTGCCCCTCTGACGTCACGCACATATTACAAGATGTTGGTCTTGGAGAGGGGTTTTTATTCTTGGTCGACCTGATACTGGTTGTCGTGTAACATCTCCCGTTCTTTGAAACCTCTGCAACAGTCTTGAGATCACAGACTGATCTACATTCTGAATTCTAGACACTTCGGTTTGTCATCGTGAGGATTCCAGCATTCCAACGATTCTTCCTTTCGTAAACATGTCCAATTGGCATCTTTGTGCCATCATTCACCTTGTTTGATGGTTAACAACGTTCCTTCGCACAGCAGTTGCACGCAACTTGTCTGAACTGCTTGTGCTGAATGAATCGGTTTCTTCGCATTCCGACAAGCGCCGGTGTTTCGCGCAGGACGTAGTCGACTGAAAGGTTTTGCATTAACCCAATGTTTCTTCTTCACACAACTAATATCCGCAAGAAATTTGGAATTATTTACTCCATATTTTTCGCATTTTACGATTTATGCTTATCTTTTGCACACCAGTGTGTGTATATATATATATATATATATGGTAGAGAGGGTTCAAAACTTTCATAATTGAAATGAAATTTCAAATTCTATGTATTTGACTTCAGAAAGGGAAGAATTTTGTGTATACTATCTTATTATACGATGCAGATGGTTTTTTCTCTCAATATGTGTAAAAAGATTTATTTGAGCGGCTTCCTTGAAGTTTCCGTTACGGAAAGATCCGCCAAATGTGTAACCAGGCTTATCAATCTAAGATCTATAAAATGGCGTGCTGAAATGTGGGATGGAGTTAACCACACGTATAGAATTTTTGAGACACACGTTAACCAACCTATCGAACATTGGTTAGTTAGAAATCTCGCAAAGTATTCCATTCAATGTACTAGTGATAGGTTACATGTCAAATTTCGGATCCACTGTTTAAAAGGAATGCATCGCCGAGTACACTGTGTATCGAGGGATGCTTCCCAAA
Source organism: Trichonephila clavata (assembly GCA_019973975.1). NCBI lineage: Eukaryota > Metazoa > Arthropoda > Arachnida > Araneae > Nephilidae > Trichonephila > Trichonephila clavata. The sequence continues at coordinate 9,788 of BMAO01029038.1, forward strand.
AATAAAGGAATGAACAATCCAAATATAGTATGGGATATAGGGGGGCAATGCACGTTAAATCTTTCGAGAGCTCAAATGTCCTCCCGTTGGTGTGGTGTGGTAGTTAGGAGAGGGGAGTGCCAGCTCAGGTGTCGTCCAAGTCACTTGAACATGATTCAAAATTACGCGCACCGTCACCAAAAGCTCTCATGTTTCTAATCAGTGCGACGCGTTAATATTCCCTCACTCACTATAGTAAGCAGTTTTAAATAAGGTAATTAACATTTCATAAAAGTTTCAGACTATTCGATGAATATTATATCATGCTATTTATGGAATGAAAATATGAAACTCATTTTTCCTTGTTCATTTTTTGTACATATATTAATATTCAAAACCCCAAGGCTTTTTTGATAAGTATGGATTTGAAGTTTTTATGCATGTTCTGAAATGTATGTTTTGTAAAACTGTGCATGAAATAAGCTCTAACATGTTTAGTGCTTTTTCTAAAAAATTTCAAAATCAAAATTAATATTTTTTTTGAGAATTTTTGGAAAATTAATTATAAAAAAATTAATAAAAAATTAAAGAGCAGCAGCAAAAAAAATCCGATGTACAAGTTTTATGTAGTATTTTATAATTTACTTGAAAAAATTTTTTAAAAAAAAAGAAAACATATTTAAAAATAACTTGAAAATTTTTTAAAATTTCCAAAAATTTAAATTTTACATAACTTTTACAACATATTTACGATTTTTTGTATGGAATTATTATTAAATATTAACCTTTATAAAATACAATTAAAAACAAAAATAAAATGTTAAAAATAAGGAAAATTGTGAAGATGGTACCATATCGCTTTAATAGGGTTACCGCAGGAAAAAATCAATACAAATTAACTCTAAAAAATGTTATCCTCATAGCAACCTTATTACAATATTGTTACCTTGATATTTTTATCGTGTGGTAATGTGTTACAGCCCATCTCGGTGAGCATAAACAACAATTTGGCACGTAGTCCCCTTCCAATATCAAATTAATTTACTATTAGAAGACTGAATCATTTACAATTCCAAACTCCATTTGCTGAATGTCAATCGCAAAATTTAGATTTACTTTTGTTCTTTACAATGGGTTTATCAGCAATGGTTCTTAGTGTAGTCCTATGCGACTCAAATATATAGAGTATCGAATTACACATATAAATGTGTAAATTCAAACTCCCTTTAAGTACAGAAAAAGATAACCCGGAATTACAGTAATAGCACAGAGACCGGGAGCTATGAAAGAGTTATTGAAACGCGTTACTTTTATTGAGAATTTGACATCAAGAACATTTCATACACATATTTTTTTTAAAATTAAGCTTGAACACAAACATTGCCAAACTCAACAAATTATATGAACTTTGGCTAAAAAGGTTTGGTTTGGTTAAAGTGAAACATTCAAAGTCAATATTATTGATTGTGAGTTGAGTGTATATTAAAATTGCTCTACAAAGTACACGACATCTGACTGGCACCCAAACTACCACACCACACTAATGGGAGCACGTTTGAGCCTTAACAGGTTTAACGTGCAACAGACCCTTCTGCAGTGTGAGTCTGCAGTGGCACTAGGTGCGAACTCATGATACGGCGGAGACAAGTCCGAACATTTCCAAAGAGTCTATTCACAACTTTGTCGATAGTCAAGCGCCTTTCCTTGTTATCTTTATCTGTGGAATTTATAATTTTGAAAAGCTTCATGTGAAGAAAATGAAACGTGAATCTGTATCCTCTTCTCCTGTCATTTACAGAGGAAATAATTAGTGTGCATCAATTGTTCTACATGGCAGATCTTCAACGGCGCCAGTACTCGAACCCGATAACTCCACCCTTGTCCCCAATTTCTGCCCATAGTTACTAGGCTACCGTGGCCACCATGATATTTAAAAGAAGTGTAGTGCATACCTAACGGGATAAAACAGTAGAAAATGTAATAGTTCTCGTTGTTTTCAAAACTAGGAACTTTTGATTCAGTAGCATAATACAAAAACGCAACTGTACGTTCTCGAACGGAATTATTATTTCTAACACCAGAATTCGATATTTTACGTTTCATAATTAGAGATAAATAAAATTTAATTAAAGTACTTTTTGTTAAGAGAATTTATAAGGATTATTAGGATTTCAAAAAATTAAGAAACAAAAAAAATCAATGGAAAAGAGTTTAAATCTTTAAATATCCTATGTGGTTACATAGGATCGATCACCTTCGAAATAGAACAATTAATGGGATCAAGGTTAGGAACTTTACCTGAGTTTAGGCCCTCAAAAATAATATCTATTTCCTAAGGACAAAGATTCTGAGAGGTATTGAAACTACTGAAAGTGGAAACTAGATTTGAAATGGAAGGAAAACAGGTTTCAAGAGGCATGAAAGAATTTTCTAATTAGAAGTAGCTTCTGGTAGGCATGAGTTGAAAATAAAATACTTACCGAAGACAGTTTTGAAATTAAATGTAAATTTATCACATTATTATATTTACAAGATCTTTCCCATACATTTTGTTTAGTTAGTAATGATTGCTTTTTATATAATGAAGGTAATTAAATGTCATTTAGTAAATATTTCATCAATTAGGTAATTCAAGTTTTTATTAAGCAAAATTACAGTAATTGATAAATTATTGAAATTACGAAAGGATGATATATTTGAGGAGTTATTTTTATTATAAAAACTTTAATTTCAGTGGATACTTAAGGAAACCTAACGCAATTTGAGAAGTGTGAAAAATGTTTGGTGGAACATTAAAATTTCAAAAATAATTTTAAACAAGTAGGAAGTCATATAATTTCATTAGCAGCCACAGGGGCTCAACTGTAAGTGCAAAATAATGTATAGTATTTAGTTGCAAGACTTTGATTAAGTGAACCACAAAAAAGTTCGTTTTAGAGATGTTGGTCATGAGAGGATCAGTAAAGTACATAAACATAATGAGAATTATTCTTAAGGATAGGTAAAATTCATAAAAAGGAATAAGCTTAGTAAATAAATATAGTATAAAAATCAAAATAAATCACAACTTGTTTCTTATGAGAAATGACCAATGTGAGAGGGAATTGAAAACAAAAAGGAAGCGAAACAAGATATAGAAGGATTTAATTTTACAAACATTTTAAATTTGGAGAAATACTGGGTAGTTTTTGACACGGCATTAGTGACTTTTTGAAAAACAATTTTTAAATCATTCCCTCTAAGTTGTGCAATTTATGTGACGAAGATCATTGATAGTGCAATATTTGTTGCGAGCCGGATTATTCGATTAATGGTTCCTGGTGAGTTTCAAGGGGCTCTGAGTGAAGCGTTGCATGTCAGATATCAATAAGTTGACTCAACTCTCAACGTTCAGTGAAAGAAAACCGTGTTATGTTATTTTCAAGAGGGCTGCGTATTGGTATTTTAAACCTTTGCAGACCTAGTGCATTCCCCAGGAGCTGGTATCATTTTTTAGCGCTGCACCATGTAGGCGATACCAATTACAGCAAGCAATTTTGAAGCCCAGTTTTCTCCACTGAAGGAGGCACCTGAGCTCTTGGCGATGCGAACCTATACTAGGATTTAATTTTCCTGAGAGCATCCAAGCCAAACAGACATTCTAGGGATCTATTACAAGTCGCATAATCATACGACATGCCGCTGTCGATTTTCTGCATCATGAAAATCCACCGACTTGAGCCGGGGTCAAACCCGCAACTTTGAGTGCAAAAGGTCAGCGACAAACAAACAACTCCACCCAGCCGGCTACGTTCGAGGTCAGGATAACGGATATGATCAATTTTTCGAAAGTCTGAGAAGTTGATCTCGAGACCACCCTCCCTTGGAAATATAATCTTTCAGTTAGAAAGACTTTTAAAACCCTCTGTCATATGATGAGTTCAATCCCAGGATATTTTTACTGTGGTTCAAGCAAAGTTTGCAAAAACAGTGATTTCAATATTATTCTTGAGTTCGTGAGTCAGTTAACTGACATCTTGGTCGGAAGTCAAATGGATTTTTCAATGTTTCCTTTATCTAGATATCTCAAAAATTAGAACTTGGTCGAGTGACGAGGTGGACAATTGAGCCGGCACCTGACATTCTGAACTTCCACATCACTCCAACTTGAACTCATTGAGCCTCGATAGATTTAACATGCATCAGCCCCTGTACACTGCGTGTCATCAGTGACACTAGACTTTTAATTCATGACTCGCCACCATGACCACTCGGCTGCAGTGGCATGCTGCATTCGCCCGGACTTAGTTTTAAGTGATGATTATTTATTTATATCCAGATAAGGTATCTCCACTTACATTTTATATCATGCCTAAAATGAAAGGTTCACTTCTAATCCATAATTTCCATTTTTCATAAATTGGTCATACATGTGAACAATTTTTTAACTATAATTAAAAATTATTTCTTTACTCGCCATATACTCTATCGACCTAACACTCCTCTAACATACGATAATTATAATAAATAAGCCAGTTCAATGATTTTAATTCAATGAAAATTTTCATTCTTTTAAATTGGAATGATTTTTGCGAATTCGTATGAGACTAAAAAGATAACTCGAAAGGTGTAATTTATCCAACGACTTATTAATGGATGTAATAGATTTTCTGAAAAACAACCTTTTTTCTTTCGCTTTGATATAATGTAAGTAAATAAATTTTTTTGAAACCAAGCTTGACATCAATAAGTCCTTAAGATTTTAGAAGCCTCAAATTTAATTCAACCAAACGAAATGATCGAGAACCACCAATCTACCACTTCTAGATTTTTGCTAAGAATAACAGAATAAGTATGACATCGCAGCCTATTCACGTTTTGAACGAGCTGACATCTCGACTTTCTACAGATGCCTGATGTATGTTTGTGAAACGCCCCACAGATTAAAAGATCCTCCTGACACACGTTGCAGTAAGTCTTTATTTTTATCTTACTATGGTACTTATTCTTCAGTAAAGCATATTATAATTTGTTTTATACTTCACGAATTTAATATTTAATAGATAAGAGTTTCTAAAAAAAAGTTTTCTGATAAATACTTGCTGAAATACAAATTATGTCGCATTTAAAAATATAATACTACAACTCAAAAATCTTTTTTGATTTAAAAATTTTTAAACCTAAATTTCCTTGGTTTAATGATTTTAATGTACTGTAAAAATGGTAAGAAGGGGGAATATTTCATCTGAATTGCATCATTTTAAAAATATTTTAGTTGAATGTTTCTAATACACACACAATTTAATTCAAAATATTTCTTGGTTTTTTACCATAATCTAATGAAAATGGCTGAATTTTGTTTTCATAGCTATGACATTTTTGAAATTTGTTACGAAAGTTTCTTATACTAACAAGGGGAGGGCGCGACCAAGGAAATTCCTTTAGTGACGAGATTGGCATAACAGTAGTACTCCTTTAGGGTGTTTAACCCTCAATGTACTAGCGTCGAATGGCCGGTCAATTCTGAGAAAATATCCTTCGAAATTCATGCTTAGCTTATATGCTTATAATTAAATGTTCATTAATGACAGAGCCGCAGTAGTATGGATGGTAGCGTAACTGTTTACTGTGCACCCGCCCAAGGTTCGAGTCACGCGATCAGTCTTTTTTGTTTTATTTCTTCAATGCATTAAATTATTTTTAAATTTAAATAAATTTACTTAAAATAGGTTTATTAAACATTTTTGAATCGTAAGATAATTAAATTAGTAATATATAATATAAATGTTATTTTTATGAAATTAATAAAATAAATAAATTAGTAATATATTATTTTTACAATAACATGTAAAAAAATCATTTTTTTATAAATTACTATACTAAAATAGCTTATATATTATTGCAATAATATATAATTTTTTTAATATATTGTATTTCATACATTATAAAACTATAACTAATTTTTATATAAAATATCTTAATATTTATTAAATTGTAAAAATTATTATAATTCTTTTCAATAAAAATATTTTTTGTAACATACTTGTATAATAAATATTTATTAATAATTATATTAAAAAAATATAATATAAATATGTACATAATTACAGTAATTATTTAACTTTTAAAATAGAAAATTTAATTATATATATATAAATCTAAAATACATTTAATATTTAATAAGACATTTTTAAATAAATTTATTTAATTGTGAAAATGAAATGAATTATGTGTGTGTGGAAATAAAAAACACACAAAAAAAAACTGATCGCTTGACTTGAACCTTGACCGGTTTCATAGTAAGCAGTTAAACTATCATCGATGCAAATGCGGCTCTGACACTAATTAGCATTTAGTTGTATTAACGCTAAGCATGAAATTCGAACGCTATTTTCTCCGAATTATCCGGTTATTCGGAGCTAATATATTGAGGGTTGAACACCCTAAAGGAGTACTACTATTGCGCAAAGTTTCGTCTCCAAATGCATTTTGTCTTGCCCTCCCTTGTTAAAGGCTTTCGTGATGGCCGTTAATTCCCTACTTTTTGCTGGTTTGTGGTATATTAACACAAGTGTTTTTCTAATGTGTATATTCCATTTTTAAATGGGCACTCGCAATTATATAAGAAAAAAGTGAAAGAGATAACTAAGGCATTTGATTAAAATTTGCAAAAGGAAAACAAATTCTATCGTATCACGTAACACTGAAGAGAGTACTTTTGTATTATAACCAACATGCTACCGAATTTTGTCGACTTTAGCGTAACGAAAAAGGACGATTACAATGTAAAATTTAACTCTAAATATGTATAAGTACATGTGTGGCTACAGTAGCCTTGTGGTCAAGGTCATAGATTCTTGGCTGTGTGTTTGTGGCTTGTCATGAGTTCGAACCTAGTATCTCTGAAGACCCAATGTGTAAAAGGAAACGATGATGGTTGAATGTATCCAGGGTTAAACATCCTTCCGTGGTGGAACGTGTGGTGTGGAGATTAGGAAAGGGAGATGGTCAGCTCAGGTGTTGTCTTCGTCGCTTGACCATGATTTATAATTATGAGGTCAAACGCCTAAAGCCTTAATTTAGCTTTGATCTATTTCAGTTAGTAGTTTTATTTATAAATGTTTAATAATTTTCTATAAAAAACCTGATTTTGGGGCATTTTATTTCCTTTAACTGTCAAGATATTTGATTTAAATACATAAAATGTAATTTTTTTTTATTGCAAAAATCAAAAGTTTAGAACTAAATAAAAAAACTTAGTAGTTAAAAACTGATACTTTTAGTTCGAGTCTTAAAATTTTTAAATTTTTGTAGCAATTTCATATTTGTATGCTTTGGAGGCCACACAGCATGTAACAGTGGTAAACTTCCTTTCTAGTAAAACGGTATTTTCTAAACAATTCGGTAAAAATAATAAAAATGAATACTTATTAGTATTTCATTAATTCAGTTTTGTATGGAAAAACTGGAGACAATTTTCCAAGCATAAACCCACTCCGTAATCATCCACAGAATCGTTTCTCTTTCGCTGTCTTTTTTCCATTTTTGTAACAATCTTCACTCTGCCTTCTAGGCTCGCGTTTTTATAGGAGTAGGAGGAATATTGAATATAAAATGACGGGGAGGTTATTTATTGCATGTAATCTGCCAGAATATTTTATCCAGAACTGCATAATCACATTTTTTAGAAAATTTCTTTTACAACTTGTTGTAGGGGGGGGGAGTAATACACATTAAATCTGCAAAAGCTTAAATGTCTTCCCATTTTTCACTATGGAATTTAGGGACAGGAAATGCAGTTCAGGTGTCGTTCACTTCACTTGATCATGATTCAAAATTTCGAGGTCAGTCCCCAAAAGCCTTAAATTATCTGAATAGTGGGACGTTAATAATCACTCTCGCATCTACAACTTAGATTTAAAACTCTAAAGATGTAATACGTTTCCCTATTACATTTTTATGGAGCAAATATTAGACTACTTTGTCTAGTAAGTGAAGAAATATTCTTCCATTTTCGGATTGTCGAAAAAAAGGAAATATCCTGATCACAGCGAACTACAGTACCCAAAGTTAGGTTGTAGTTAAAAACAATATTTATGGCTTGAATATATCTTAATTTTGTTTTTAGTTTACATCAGAGGTTCCCAAACTTTTTGTCCCACAGACCCCTTGCCATGTTTTTCGCTTTGGGGAAGACCCTGCTTAATTAATATTGAATTTTGGCGTGTTTTATCAACTTAAATGATTTTTTTTGACAATTGGTATACTACTACTTTAAAAATGAAATTTCTAACTATAAAGAAGCATAGTGTTTAAAATTTAAAACACACATGTTAATTATTAAATTAAAAGTTAATTAATAAGTAAAACTGTTAAATAAATTAACTAAAATTATTTTAAAGGGAAGGATGAATCTTTAGCTCTTCAATATCAACATTTTCAACATTTGGTATCGATCTTGTCTAGGTTAAACTTAAATCTCCTCTGTTAGTAGTGTCCAGTTTATTTATGTTGTTTGGGAGATAGGCAATTGCGCTGAAATTCCTTCACACTAGGAAAAGCACTGAAACACTTCTACACGATGTTCCATATATCGGGACAGATAACAGGTTTGACTTTTTAAAGCCAATTGCTGGTATCCGTTTTTAAAACTAAGATCTGCTTTAGTGCTTATTTCGATCAGTTTTTATTGTAAAGCAGCATTTTTTTTTTCAGTATTACCATATGAATTCATTGCTACTGTTGTATTGCCCTATTCAAACCATTCACAAACCTGGTTTAAAAATCTGAATAAAAGTGTTTAAATGTTGAACGTAGATTAAAACGTTCTGACGGATTGTCTGTGGCACATTTAGAAAATTCGGGGCCTCCATTATTACACAAGTTTAACTGAGGAAAGGAAAGCTAAAATGGTTCTTGTTTTAATAAAATTTATGCTGTCATCTTATAAATGCAAATTAACCTATTTCAATTTAGTAAATAAATCTGTTAAATAGGTACATTTTGGTTTCAATTTGATTTATAAAAATTTTCTTTTAAATTAAAGTCGTATAATGAGAGCCGCTATCATAGACCCCCACTTACACTTATGTACACCACTTACACCTCATGGACCCCAAATTAATTTTTGGCTAGCGTAGACCCCTTGGAGGTCCTCATAGACCCCTGGGGGTCTATATAGACCATTTGAGAATCACTGGTTTACATGAAAGAATCATGAATATTGCTCATCAATTACCATTTGTTTGAATTGAACTCCAATTTACCATTTCCCAATATAGATTCGAATTTGAGTAAGAGATGAAGACGAAATAAATTTTTCCCGATATCTATTCGGGTATAACAGTGAGGTACACTCAAAAAAAATATTTCCCTTTGTAATAACTCGGCGTAACATTTTTAGAGCATAAGTGCCTCGCCCGAGATAATCTCGGACATGTCAGTTAAAAATTTAAGCAAATACTGGGGCTTTGGAAAATTTTCTTCTCACATAGTTGAAAATATTCATTAATCGCTTACGAATGAAGCCTTTGCACACAGAGACTCTTTAGTATGATGATGTAAAAAGCCAAAAGTATTTTCAATATCTTTTTTACTTTGACAACCTTATTTTTTTTTCTCTCAAAGACCAGTAAGTTAATCTTTCTATTTTTCTTATATCCTTGTAGTTGTGTAAAATGCTTTGATATTTATGAGCAGCATGCAAAATAATTATCATCCTTAAATTCTTAAATAATGGAATGTGTTTGGCATTAATGTACTATGTTTCAAGCATGTGTCGAAGTATCTAAACAGATGTCTAGTCAAAAATCGTAAGATTTTAATCTTCTGAAAGGTGAAAATTCATTTCCAGAATTATTCTTTTTTTAGTCCTAATTGGGTATTCGAAAAAATAAATTCAGATTTTTTTCCACTGCTTTTGTTTGAATTTCCTACTAGTATATATTCCAGGTACAAAAACTTTTAAAAATGATGTGAATAAATCTTTGAAAAATTTCGGGAGGACTTTTGGTTCATTTAATAACATTATATTCGTATTTATACAAATTGACAAGATGCTTGTAATTTCGCATTTATCGTCTTGTTATGATAACCTGATCTGTTAATGTTTATAATATTGACATTTTCGGAACCTATTTGCTTTCTATAAATAAAGTTCAGAATTCCATTTTAGAAGTCAATTTAGCTGCTTATAATATCCAAAATCAGCATTTCTCAAACTGTGAGGTGCGATCCCCTAGGGCAGAGATGGGTAAAACTTTTTCATTCGCGGGGCCAAAAATCAAAACGAAAAAGTTTAGAAGGCCAGATAAGTTTTTCTAAAATTTTAAAACAATATACAAGTATTATAATTTAAATATGCTTATGAGATGAATTTAATTGCGATTGCATTTTTAAAAAGCCCGTATATTGAGGTTCAAAGTGAGATGTGCGATTCTAAGGAAAGAGGATAAATGCTCATCTGTCAGTCTAACTTCTAAAATAATCTGTTCTAAAGTTAATTGGTGAAAACATTTGTTCACATTTATAAGATGAAGCAAACATATCACTGAGATATTGAATTTGGGAAACCTGCTTTCGATAGTAGTTTGTAAAACTCATTGGCATATTTAGAAACAACTGCTTGAGAGAATTTTTATATTGCAACTCAATTAATTTGTCTGATTTATTCTTTTAAATTCCAAACTCGTTCAAATGCATATCCACAACTTAACCATCTTACTTTCGTGTGGTAAAGGTCGGAATAATCTGCGTCGACTTCCATCAGAAATTCTTGGAATTGTCGGTGTAAAAAGCCCCGAGATCGAATCGTATTATTTTAAAACCACATTAAGTACATGGGTAATATCTATTACAGCTTTACAAAGAACGTCCTGGTGAATTATACAATGTAAAAATACAACATCGTGATTAGGAATCTGGTTCCGAAAAATACTGAAAATCCCGAGTTTTGTCCAACCATATTTGGGCTCCTTCTGTAGTTATATTGCATAATTTTGAAATGGTCGCATTTAAATTTTGAAGGCTTTCGAAAATTCGTTATAAATTATTTGCCCGTCGTTTTTCCTTTTATCGATTGCAGACAGCCAGCTCTTCAGTAATAATAAAATTCCTCATCAACGCCTCTAATGAAGATTAATAATTGTGCAGGTGTCACTTCTATTCGACTTTCATCCATCGTCACTGAAAAATATTTAAGGATTTCTATACGCTGCCTAAATTGAGTCGACAAGTTAGATGCAATGGCATCAATTCGCGTTGTTACAGTTTTTCGCGATAAGCTGACAGACTCAAACTCTTTAATTTTTTCTGGACATAAAATTTTGCTTATACTCACCATACAATCTTTCACAAATTCTCCTGAGTATGGTTTGCTATATTTAGCTATTTTATCAGACACAACATATCTAGCCAGTGTAGAAGCCTTTTGAGCAGTCTTTTGCTTTATAAGCATATTACGTTGAAAAGATATTGTTATTAATAAGATTTCCGCATTTTTTTTCTGCGTCATTCATCAAGGCATATTTAGTTTTTGAATGCTTGGTGTTGAAATGGCGAGCAAGATTAAAAACTTTAAATACCGCCACTGCTTCATAACAAAAAAGACATATTCGTTTACCGTTGCATTCCGTAAAAAATATTTCCAAGTCTACTCTTCTTTAAACAAACTATACTCGGAATCGACTTTTCCTTTTTAAACTCCATTATCTTAAAATGGGTGGGTTTTTTTCAAAAGTTTATGAATGTAAAGCGTTACGCAAACAAGCAAGAACAAGAGACAAAATAAACGTAAAACATTCGGATCGGTCAGTGACAGCTGGCGAGTGGCGACTGAGTTCACTCGCCCGCGCCTCTCATTTAATCATGCTTTGCACACCGTATTATGCAACACGTGAACTACGCGGCTAGTTCAGCTTCTTCTGTAGGCTATGCATCTATTTTTCTACTAAGTGAGATACACTTTAAACTTCTCGACCGTAAAAACGTATTTGTAGTGGGCCATGTATTAACCATGTAGATAAACCCTCGGCGGCCCGTACTTTGCCCATCACTGCCCTAGGGGGTGTGATAACTTCACGATGGTAGGTATGTCGAAAGTAAACGATTATTTAAGGGGAGTCAGTAGGGTTAACCCCTTCGGGAAGTCGATTTTGAGTTTTTGATATTTCTAAAATCCCAAAATCAGACCTTTCCAATGATGTA
>BMAO01029039.1:0-22265 GCA_019973975.1 Trichonephila clavata
TTACTGTTTTCAAAATTGCATCACTGTGGAACTGTTTCGTTGCACATGAGCTCCGATTGTGCGATAGGAAAATCCTCCTCCTTCCTGCGGATAATCTTCACCGTTCATACTCCGTAATTTGTTGGCGTTTCTCTTTATTTCGTTTTGGAAGGATACTTAGGTATCACTTAAGTGCCACTAACAAATAATCAGTAACTAATTTCAAACGTTCCTTCATAGCCTTCTATTTATTCGCTTTCGAACATCAGTTCCGAGGGCTCTGGCACGACACGCTTGCGCGGTGGGCTCTGGAATTTTACTATTTTACTTAACATCCTATAATTGATATTTGCTGCAGAGTTCATTTAATTGTGATGATTCCTTCATGGTGTTGCATATTTTACAAACAGCAGCGTGTAAATATAACCCCCACTTTTAGAAAAAAAAATTATATATAAGCTGTCAGTCAGCAATGTTGATAATACAGTAGCATCCAATCTTTTATATTTTTAATATTTTTTTTTAACATTATAAACCCCGTGCACCACGCAATGTATAACACGGGGGCATACAACACAGACAGAAGAAAGGATTACAAACACAAACATCCATGCCTTCTCCGGGATTCGAACCCAGTCCCTACGGCACCGCAGTCAGCTTCACTGACCACTCTACCGGATGGGCGGCATTTTTAATATTTAAATCTATTATTTCAAATTTTTATATTTCTTTTTAAATTCTGTTGTCTGGTTATCTTGCAATTTCAATTCTTTTCAGTTTTAATCATGTTTGTTCATCTCTCTCTCTTATAGAGAAATTTTGATTATATATATATATATATATTACAAAAATATACAAAAATAGTTATATACTAAGATAACTATAGTCATGATAGAATGTGTGTGTGCTTGTCTGTGTGTGTTTGTGTACGGAATATATATACAATGTTATTTTGTTTTTAAAAATGCAAATTTTCCATAATATTCTAATGTTAAACAGTTTTGAATAACTTTTAACATGAAAAAAATGATCCTTTTACATTTACATCCGTCGAGATTGTTCTCTTAATGTGGTATCAAATTTTTAATGTTAATGAATAAACCCTTTTTTTTTATCTAATTTACCTTTTATAATCTATTACTTGTTAATGGAGATAAAGAGTCTATTTGCGTGCTCGCGCGTACGTAAAGACGCTAAAGTTAGATTGATATTTCACTAAATATGATATATTTTACTGTTACCTATTCGCTTAACATTTAGTGAGTCTTAAATATTATCATTAGTAAATATAGTCTTTTGGAGAGAACTTAATCTTAATTGAATCTTAAGAATCTTAAGTGAAGACAAAACTTTATATTGGAGTGAGAATGATGTACACAATTATACAGAAGTAAGCAAAAAGAATTAAGCTATACGAATTGAAAAACTTAATATTTATTTGAAACAACTAAGAAACATATGTATATTCTGCTAGTTTGTGTTCTTCAACACACTTCCTACATATTAAAATTTAACGTTAACAATCGTTCACAAGCTTTGTAATTTCCATATTATACTTTCTTCCACAAGCGTACTGGAGACTATAACATGGTCCTATGGTCTAGAGGAGATCACTGCACTCTAGAACTCTTCATCATTTCCAAAACGTTTATTAACGAGACATTCTTTCACCTTAATAGAATAGATAGTGATTTCTGAGAGCAAGGTCCAGATTGTTGGTTTTTTATTGATTGCGGTGAGCACTTGGCTTATTGAACTAGCAACAAAATCGTACAGTATGAGAATTTTGATTCTCATGAATAGATACGACAAATACTTAATAATAGTAAAATGGTAATGAAGAAAAATAAGCTTCAGATATAAAATAAATTTACATTTTCTGATAAATTCTGAAATCATTATGTATAATTAATCATTGTCTTTTTTTATTTTCTGGATTACACGCGTACAACGATAAAGTCTTAATAATGAAACTATGAAATATATCCATATACATATCTATGGAATAAAAGGTTCGTACGCTAAAATTTAAATTCGATTATCTTTCCGAGAGGGAAACTGTAATGAATCCTCTAAATCTCAAAAACAAATTTGGCATATTTATGAAGGAATGAAACAGACACTTGCAATTTTGTGAACTTATGGGATCATTAGAAACCGTTTCAAGGTAATTTTTTTTAAATAAAATTACACGAGAAGAAGAAAAATACACAGGCTTGAAAAATGACCTCAGTTTGCCTACCGGTTACTCTGTACACAAAAGGACGACTAGCACACGGTGCAGAAAACATCAAAAAAAGACAGACGATTTTTCCTTTTCCTAATACAAATAAGTGCAATGGCAGTCTAATTATTGATTATCGGCAAACAATTATTTGTGAGAAAGTAGAGAAAATAGAGATTTGTGTGACAACGAGAACTTTGATGTTTGCTGCAGGCATCATTTTTTACGAATGCAAAGATCCCCATGTCTTTTTCAGAGGCTCTGTGATTGTTCCTAAATCTTGAAGCTTTATTTTAGTCATTTTATAAGTATACTAATTCTAATCAATAACCCTGAATATAATCAATAATAACTCTTATTATGGGGTATAAATAATTGGACTCCATATGCATACTTTAGTAGAATTTATCTAAAAAGCAATCTTGCAATTTGCATTAGACCCCATATCTCTATTGTTCATTCTATCAATGTTTCCACAATCCAATCTACTCTTCCTGATTAATAATTATTTCAGCTTATCATTTAACATGCACATGTGGAGCTCTCGATCTCAAGTCCCTCAGTGTCCACATATTAGTTAGTGTAGAGTTCTGAGGTGATTTGCTTAACTATAATTTCATGGGAATTAAGTATGGCTGGTAATAATTTAAATATGATTTAATTTCGATATGAAAACTCTATAAATTACGAGGTCCGTTGCCAAAGCCTTCGTGTAACTGACAGATTAATATTCACTCACTCATTCATGAAACTCTATATTTAATCGGAAATTTTCTAAAAATTTTTAAGGGTGTTAAGTTTTAATTGAACAGGTAACGTAATAAAATTGCAATATTTAATAAGAAGAGGAGTTTATTAACTAATAAATCTAATCACATAGTCCTCGATTTCAAAAATGATTTCGTAAACGGCAACGAATTCCTGTTTCTAGCTGCAAATGGTGAAGTAAAAATAAAAAGTTAATATACATAGAATTAACGCTATAAAGGAAAACTAAGAGTTGAAATTAGTAATCAGAAATATTTTTCCTGAGAATTTTAGGCTGACTAAAACTATTAAGAAATAAATCTAAATACAAAAAATAACAAATAATAAAAATTTTATGAATTTCACAAACCTCCAATAGATTTCTTTTAAAAAAATAATGGATTAAAAAAATATTCCAGAAATTCAAAGTAAACTTTGAAAGGATTTTTATTTTATCGTCTTGAAATCTATCTTCCTTCCGTTTCAAATTTTCCTCCTTTCTCTAGCTCCGTTTTTGAAATTTGGATTGTTTTAAGTTACTTTTATGCAATGTTGAAGAATGGACTCAAAATTAAAACATTTTTAAGTTAGAAAGCTGATAAAACATTAATGATACATTTTGACTTCACTGTTCTCTCGAGAGTAGTCCGTATTTTATTACACTATTCATTTTTATCTGTTTTTTCATTTTTCTACTATAAAACGTGATCTTTGTTTTATCTTCTATATTAAAAAGCTGAATGTGCTTTAACTTTACAATTTGAATTGAAAAATTACCTGTTTATGGAATATTTTCAAACTTTATAAACACAGTATTATGCACAGATATAGGAATGTTGCGAATTTTCATTAAAAAAATGAGGCATTTTCTGTTTGAAAATGTGTACCATGTTACATTTAGTGAGGCCAACATCTTAAAGACTGAAAATCCCCGTTGTGCATTTCTCATTGTTAATTCCATTCACAAATTACTTTTTACGTTACTTTTAACCGAATTTTATTTAACTATCAGATTTGGTATAAAATATTTGTATATTCCTGGCCAAAATAGAAAATTCAGTATTAAAACTGTACTACAAACATGAACGTATTCATTGTCTTTTAAATTGTATCTACTTATTTAAGGTATCCGAACACGTTGAAAATGACCGAATTCAGTCAAGACAGATATTTTTTTATTTTTTTATTTTATTGAATAGAGCTATCTTTTGACTTTACGAAACATACTTTGTTTTGTTTCTACACTACCTAGAGAACAAGTTACATTCAATTTTATAAAGTTATAAAAACCGGAAGTGTGGGTTTTTGATCTACCAGAAGTGGGCATTTATATTGCACAAAATCTATCACGGCGAGTCTGATAACTCAAAATATTACGAATGTATTTCTATAAGACTTTTTGAACCTGATATTTATGTTATTTTCTAGAGAATGTACTAAAATATTTCTTATTGTATGAATACTTTTTGAGTTATGGCTTGTTACTTAAATAATGGTCTCATAAAAATGTAACATTTCTTATAATGTTTACTCAATCAACTCTAAAATTTTCAAATTTTAATAAAAAATTAAAATTTTAGTACATTTTCTAGATAAATGCATCTAATTTGTTTTAGTAATACTTTTACTAATGTATGTTAATTACTTTTTCTCTAATTGCTTTGATGTTTTTCAAAAATATTGCTAAAATTTCACTTATAATTGTAATTTTTGTAAAATTCAGGTAATTTATTTTAAATTTTGATTGTTAAATATAGCAATATTTATATTCGTATTCAGTCCTAAAAGAGCATTTATAATGTTTTAGTATGCTATTTTGTTAAAAAGTACTCCGAACGTGTTCGGATACCTTAATTTATTTTTACTTAAGTTAAAATTATTAAAAAGAAGAGAGAATTGAGAATTTTGCTATCATGGGTAGCACGCTTTATTCTGACAAATTTGAATTTTTTAAAGATAATACACCCTCTGTACTAAAGCAACATTACATAAATTAATATCAAAATAGTGTTATGTATTGCATACACTGTGTTATGTATTGTGTGTCCGTAAATATGTACAAAAGATTTTTCTATATATACGTACGTTCTCCAAGGAGGTCAGTTTTGTAGCTCTACGATTTATCGATTGAAATAGGCTCCCTTGGGTAAACAAATAAATGTGTTCGCATTTGTCCCTGACTTATTATTATAAACGTCAATACGCGCCAAGCTAGGACTCATCTGGCTGACGAATTTTCTGGAATGGGAGGATATTCGCCGCATGGGTTGATCAGCCTCTAACCTTATGGAGCTTATTTGGGACGATATTGAAGAGAGATTTTCTAGAATGTATAACCTAAAAATAACGTTGAATGGGCATAGTGTTATCGATTGCCACACAGACTCGTGAGTTTTCTTAATTTTGGAAGTTCTTCAAAAAGTAAATTAAATCTGTATAATACGTTCTGATGTAATTACCGTATTTACTCAAATCTAAACTGCATTTTTTTTACAATGCCAATGCCAAAGCAAATTGTATAGGACTCAGAATCGAAGAAGGAAATATTTGTTGGGCGGGGTAAATAGAACATGATACTGACGGTTAAAATAATTAAAGGTTTATGTATGTATACAAACATTTCTAATGCTAACAAAATAAATCATTTTTTGCCTTTTATTAATTCCTAAATTAATTTCGTAAATATCGGATCTTAAGGTATCGGACTACCCTAAAACAGTAAATGTTGCCAAAAATTGACATTTTTTTTATAATTCTATTTTATATGCCATCATATTAGCTTTATAAAAATACCAAGTTTATCATTTTCCGTTTACTAGAACAAAAACTACAAGTATTTAATAAAAGCAGATGTCAAAACTTTAAGCAAGATTTGTCATACTTTAAAACGTGTTTTACTCGAAATGTGCTTTTTTGAAAATGCTAAAACGGCGACAGCAATTGTTAAAAAAGTTTTGAAAATAATCAACTGAATTTTTGTGTGTATGTTCTGCATAATAGAAGAAGAACGTAGAAGTGATTTAATCTTCAGATTTTCAATCACACTTTTATTACAAAATGTACAGTCCCTTATATTAATATAATCACAGTTATTTGAAGATAAAGTGCTCTAGTTTTGTAAAAATTAAAATATCTCTTTTCCTAAAGGTCATTTCAAAAATGAATCGAGCACATCAGAATCGAAAAAATTGAAAATTTGTTCACAAACCTTTGGTACAGAATGAACCGGGTTTATGTTATTTTTTGCAAATTTTTACCAGTTTTTTTCCCATTTTAGTAGTTATAAATTCTTCTTCTCTTCTTAATTTTAGCATATTTTATTAAATATTCTAAACTAATCTAAAAATTTCAAAAAAAATCCCCATATATTCATATTTTTTTGAAAAGTTGTTGCAAGTAGTCGGATATCTTAAGATATATAAACTATATTGTACACCATTTATTATTATTTTTCCACAAAAATGTGTTTGGAATTTGGGGTGCGGCTAATAACCTATAGCGGTGTAACTTCGAATATATACGGTAAACGATATTTTCTTGAGAATATTTGAAAATTCCAAACATTGTATTCTGAATTTTTACAATATCTATCGTCTATTTTCAATGTAGTAATTTGGAAGGATACTGGAATTCGCGCGATTTCTCTTTTTTTTTTTTTCTTCATTTTTTAGTAATACATTAATTTTAATTAATATGACAAATGCTAACATTTATATTTTATGAAACCACTATAAGATATCCATCATATTCCAACTAAAATACGCCATAAATTCACTAAGATTTATCAGTTTAAAAGTCAAGGAATACGATTTGGGTAAACATAAAACATTGAATCTAATTTATTTTTCAACACTTCAACCGTTACCAGTACCAAAAGAAGCAAATGCAAGAAAACCACTACGAAACTCTGAAGATAATCTGACGGATCTGCATTCTTCTAACTCATAACTTACTTTCAAGGCAATATCTGTGAAGTGGTATACCACAGGATGCGCAGAAAAACTTTTAGAGCATTTCCTAAATCCATAACAGAACCTTTAAAATATTCAGAAAATACGTAGAAATATGTGCCTTGGAGCCGAGAGTACGGCCGTGAATTTCATGGAATATTTGCTAAAGGATGTATATTTTGCATTCCTTCTATTGCAAAACGCTTTGACTAAAACAAAAATTTTGATTTGGGGTTGCACTTCAGCTCGGTTATGCAGTAAAATATATTTCTTCTTGGTTTTTCAATATCTGACTTTCTTGCGCGAATGGTAAATATTTATTTATTTATAAAAATACGAGTCTGAAATTTTTTTTAGAAATCACGTTTTTATTTGCACATGTTTAAGTACATACGAAAATTTAACAATTTATTTACTACTGATTAATTTATTACTGATAATTTAACAATTATTTTAAAAACATCGTATTTGATTCTGAAATTAAATTATAGTAGATATCAAGATATTACACGTACAAATGGTCAAGTAAGTTTTTATTGAAAATTATTTTTATTTCAAAAATGAATAACTTGATTTCTTCAATACATTAAAAACTATTGTAAACGGCTGTTATAAACGTAGAATTTCTAAAATAAAAAAGCTTCCCCCTTTAAGGTAGTTAGTTAGTATTAGTTTAATCCAATGAAAACAATTTTAGAAATAGTCAAAAGAAAAAAAAATATTAATATTTGCAATCGAAATGTCAATGCAATTGTTTATTAAAGAAGTCAAACATATTATTCAATGAAAGAAAAGTTTTATTCATTATTTCTCACAGCTTTAATTTTTAAATGCTCTTTGTTGATTTGTGTCCTATTAATTTTTAAACATAAATTCAACTGTCATTTTTTTTATTTAAAGTGCATGCTGGTATTGATGAAAATGATTTCTTGGTCAATTACGCAATGCAGCTTAAAAGTAACGCCAGCACAGTGCATGAGCCAGCGTTTCTTGAAAAGTGGGGCCCAAGCATGTCGAAAATAAAAGATATAAAAAAATTATTAATTTACTGAAAGGAAATAAAGGAAAACACACTCTGATATAATAAAACATACATATTTACAATTCTATAATATAATTATAAATGTACCAGTACTGCAGAATGTATTTGATAATTAATTTAACAATACTATTTTAAGAGCCAGTGTATATATGTACAAAATTATATGGAAAAACAATACTTATCTTGGTAATTTATACGATTTAAAAATAAAGTCGTATTGTAACTTCAGCGTCGAAGTACGTTGTTATTGAATTCAATGTATTGTTATTGTGCGAGGAAAGCTTGATGAAAATTATGATTGAAAATTGGTTCGCAAACATTAAAAGATTGAGAATCACTGGCCTAAGTGATATAAACTCGATAGCAGGATCAAAGTATAGTAATAGAAAAATCAATCTGAATCACAAAGCTCCTGAAATTAATATAAGTAGAAGAATAGCAAACATATTAAACGAGGACATTTTAGAAACCTGCAAATTCATAAGAACGGAACATGGAAGTCATTCCTTTGCAAACACTGTCACAAGGAATTTTACAGAGATTATTATCTCTCCTGTCTTGTCATTCTGGCAAAATAGCAACAACCTTCGTGAGGTCTTATTGGAAGATAACTGCATCCAGATTGCCGATGCTGTCCATGGGACTTTTGGTCGTATTTAATTATTGTCTATGACGAGACACCAAACAACCAACCAACCCTTTGTTTAATTATTCGTTGTTTCAATATTGTCTACTTCTACATAATAGGCATAAGTACTCTATCTCTATAATCTCGGTTTAAAGGTATCCGACAACCCTAAAACTGTGGATTTTGCCAAAAATTGACAAATATTGTTTATCATTTTATTTTATGGGCCATCTTTTTAGCTTTATAAAAATACCAAGTTTATCATTTTCCGTTTACTAGAACAAAAACTACAAGTGTTTTAGTAAAAGCAGATGCCATTACTTTAAGCAAGATGTCAAACATTAATACGCGTTTTACTCGAAATGTGACTTTTTGAAAATAATCAAACAGGGTCAGTGATTGCTAAAAAAGTATTGAACATTATTAACTGTGAATTTTTTTCTGTAAGTTCTGTATAATAATAGAATTGTTTTAAACTTCAGATTTATCAATCACTGTTTTATTACAAAATTTACAGTCGTTTTAAGCATTTTCATATAGTAACCAAGATAAAGTGCTCTGGTTTTTGTGAAAAAAGAAAATATCTCTTATCCTGAAAATCATTTCAAAACTGAATAATATAGCAAAACATTAGATTGAAAAAATTGAAAATTTGTTCATAAACCTTTGATGCAAAAAGGGCCGCATTTATGCTATTTTTTGTCAATTTTTACCTATTTTTTCCCATTTTAGTAATAATAATTTTATTTCTCTTCTTAATTTTAGAATATTTTTCTTAAAATGCCGTAAACAAATCTAAAAATAACAAAAAAATCCCCATATCTCCTTATTTAAAAAAAAAGTTGTCGCAACCAGTCGGATACCTTAAATTCCAAACATTTTTTAGAAAAATATGATTTTTTTAAAAAAAATCATAAATTGTTTTTAAATAAATATTATAATTGGAGAAATAATAACACTTCAAAATATTTATTAAATAATCGAATCATTATTTTTTTTATTTCATTGCAGTTGTAGTGTTCATTAAATAACGAACAAATCGTCTGCTAAAACTTATTTGGTAAATAATCTTGGGTATATATTTGGATATCATCTTTCAACTTTCATTATAATAAATTTTTTTGAATAAATTATTTTTTGTGAAAAAGTTTTATTTATATATGTTACTTTTCAATAATCTCTTTCTGGATAAAGAAATGACTTGATATATGTGTATGAATCTTCAAAAAATCGAAAATTAACATTATTGACATTCTTCCACAGTACTTGATTAGAACTGCATCTTATTCAACTTATCCATTTCAAAAATAAAACTCATGCAGAAATTTAAAAATTCGACAGTGCATTTTACTCAACAATTATCTCAAACTTTATCTGAAACTTCATGATTGAATGCTTTAATAGTTTTCAGTTTATCGTTAAAATGCAAATTATAACCGTAACTTTACGCTTTTGACTAAAAAGTATTTATTTTTAAACGTAAGCTCATTAGAAAAAAATTGAAAACTTTTAAGGAACGTAGCTTAAGGGAAAATAAACTTTAAAGATTTGAACATTTATTTTAGTCGAAAAGAAAAGAATTACAGCAACATGTCAAAAACAAGCTAATCAAAATCATTTTAAGGTCACCTTGTAAATATGCTTCAAGCAATTTTCTCCTGAAACTTATAGATTGTCAAGAATAATAAATATTGAAAACAACATAAGATTATTTCATATTTCTTTAAAAATTTATAATACATTAAAACTGTGAATAACTTAAAACACAATACCTTAAAGAAGTTTGAGTTAGCGTGTCTGGAAGTTACTGTCATTCAACTTCAGCAAATATGTGTACTTGTTGTATATAATATATATGCATGCATGTATTTCTAAATGTGATGATTTCACGTTAAATAAAATGCTTTACCTTTATCTTTGTTAGTATTTATCTAGTTGCAGTAGTTGAATGGAGAGGAGACAGTTAGGTATTTTAATTTAGCTTTACATTTTTTTAAATAAAACACATAAGACGACAAAACGAAACACAGGACAAAAGAAACAGACCAAAAAACTGAATGAACAAAAGTGTTCTTTGTTCGTTCCAGACTTCTTAGCTTTTCTAGCTTTCTCAAACAGAAGCTTTTAGAATCATATGATTTACGTTAATGAATACTATGATTGGTCAGAATACGTGGATGATGTAATATTTCCTTATATTGTTTTGACTATTGCGAATGAGGCAGTTTTTTGACAGATAAAGTTACAGACAATATAATAATTCGTTTTAGATGGTTAAACTCAAAAACAAAAACCTATCAGGCAATGTCTTGCAGGTCTTTTGTATATCAGATCACCATAAATTAAACAAAACCCCTTGAGAGAACATTTAAATGTGGTAAACCATTGTATATATATATATTAATACTAAGAAACGAAAAAGTAAAATAAAGCTACAAATTTTATACATGAGTAATAATTTTCAAAACAAGAGATAATTATCAACTAAATTTAATTAAACAAATGAGCATAAATACTTTGTTTTTAATTTGTGAATTAATCTGCAGTATGTGTTCTATCATTCCGGAGTTTCTGAAAAAAATTAAAGATTTCTTTAAAAAAAAAACTTAATCTCCTTTTCTCATAACATTTGTAAACAACATTTTTTTTTTTTTTGCAAAAATTATTTACTTTCATGAGAGTTAAATGTTTTTATTGTAAACAATTAAATAAGAATAAAAGAGCTTGCCAGAGAGTGATCTTCAAATGTGCTGAAACAATTTTAAAAGTAAAATTCGTAATTGAATTTTCAGAGGATATTTCCACAGTTTTGTAGTTGAAGCTCACACAGATTATGAAATTGAAAATTGGTTTTGGGTAGTTTCTAAGATGAGAATCATTTTCTGATATAGTTTGATTAAAAATTTGTTTCTTTACTTCTTATTTATAATAGACAGCTTTTTTACGTGTATGCCGTTGTTTGTTTACGTATAAAATGCGAAACATTGATATTATGTAGGATTTATTTGAAAAAACTATACTTCTTTAATAAAACTTTAAGCATACAAAAAAAGTGGAGAACAAAGCGGAAAACGATTATGAAATGTTTTAAATAATATTAATGTAAGAAAGGAAAATAAAATCTATGTGAGGAGCACAATTTGCTGTTTTTATGTGTCTCACTCTTAAATATTTCCATTAGAACGAAATTTGATTTTGAAATAGAAACATATATTTTTTTTATTTGAAAAACATTTTATTTTTGAAATCAAGCTTGAATAAATGATTAATTAATTTTTTTGTATTTTCAAGAAACTAAGCAAGAACTGCAAAATAACTAAATTGGGAAAAAATATATACTAAACGGTATTTGCACTATTAATAACAAATGTAATTCCTTTTTGAAACGTATCGAACTATAACTGTCTATATAAGTGCTTCTTAAGTCTAGAATCTCTCACGTATTTTATATAAACTAATTAACCTTTTCCAGGTTAATTTTATTTATGGATTATGGATAAAAAATGTCATTTGTGTTATGCTATTTTCAAACATATATATTTTAAACATAAAAGCACCCTTCGCGTACAAAACATTCTAAAAATTAAAGTGACTACCCAAAGTTCACACCGATTTGGTAAAAATTAAGAAAGTTTTTTTTTTTTGTTGTTTTGTTTTAATTTTATAGTTTATACATTTAAGATTTTAAAAACACTCTATTTTTGTTTTTATATTTAGAATATTTAGAAGCAAAGTTATAACATAATTAGTAAACCGGAATTGGAGTTTACAAAACCGAAAGCAGATACCTACACAAAATATTTTTAAATTTTCATATAATAAATAATTTCTTATAATAATTAAATAATTCATGTAATAAATATTTTAAATATTTTATTGAAAATTTTAGAACATCTTTTATTTAGTTTTGTAAGTGTTTTAAATCAAAATATAATTTCTGTGTACATATTTTTGTCATTTACTTGTCATTACTTTTTTTATGAAACAAAATCATTAATTTTTTAAAAAATCGAGTTTTTGAATACTTTTTGGCATATTTACAAAACTTTCAAAATAATTATAATTTTCTTAATTCCTAACACATATAAAGATGTTATTAAAATGTACTATTAATTATTACTTGAATACATTCATTAGAATTTTGTGTAAAAATCGTAACTGCAAATCTTCCTCAAAATTTCACTAAAGCAACAATTGTTATAATCCATACAACTCCAGAAAACAGCAAAGGAGTAAAAAAAGTCCGAATTAGTTAAATATGAAGCTAAAGAGAGCTTGAGCTATAACTATGGAGAGTTTAAAATATGTACAAATAGTAGAAAAGTTTTCGTATTATATTCAAATCTTTAAATACATTTTACGAGAAACAGTTTTTCAATTTTTGCTTCATAGTAAAGTTCACTACATGATTTGTTTTAAGATATTGAATTAAAATTTTCTGAAAAAGTTTCATTCAGTTTTATCTGTATTGATTTATAATCTGCAAAATGTGTATATATTTATGTATTTAATTGCACTTTTTGTGAGAAAATAATATAAGTTATTTATAAAAAATTGAATTATTTCATAAATATTCATATATTTCAAAAACTTTCAAAAGTATTATAAATATTTTGCCTCTAAGCACAGATAATGATGTTACTTATGCACTGTATAAACATATTTATAATATATTAATAAGAGTTTACAATACAAAGTTTACAATAACTGTTATTTTTCACTAAAATTTCACTCAAAGTTCCCAATATATCCAAAATTATTTTTCATTTTGTGGAAATTGTATTTGAATTCCTAGTTTTATGCTCCACTTCAAATTAAAAAAAAGTTTTTATTTAGTTAAAAATTGACATATTTCAAAAAAGTGCTCCGAAGGTAGTCACATACCTTAATGTACAAAATCCTTTTTAAGTAAATGAGTCATTTGACTGTAAAGTTGGTTTTCAGTATGGCAGAAATCATTAGAGTTTGAAGACAATTCATACTATATGTAAACATAAGGCTTAAAATACATGGCTTTAATCTTGAATTACAAATTTTATTAACCTCTTTTGCATTTGCAAAAATGATTATGAAATCTTTTTTCTCAAAATTTGTTCGTGTATGATAAATTTGAAAACACGGAACTGCACCTATCCCAACATCGTAATTCAGACAGTAGAATCTTGTTTCACTTCTTAATTTCTTCCTTTTACAGTCTCTCTTTGAACAGCAAATTGTATGCTATGGTATTGGATTAGTTTTCTTCTCTGTTGGGGGGCATGTAGTCAACAAAGTGTCTTTCAGATAAATAGGGAGGGATCAGCAGAAGGACATCCTCTGTTGGCAGAAAATTCAACCGAGTGGTACTTTTCAATTGTTCGAACCCATAAAAATGCACATGTAAAATAATTCAGGAAAGACCAATTGCATTGTAAGCCTTCATAGTGCCCGAGCTGTGCGCTCTGGATGAGCAAGGAGAGTAAGTACGCTTTGCCAGCCCGAGCTCAACTCGGGAAAAGACAGTTAGGGCTTGATAATGATTTAATTTATTAAATTTTTACATTTTTATTTCAATTATTCATTTTTACTGAACTATGCTCAAATTTAAATACACTAAGGCAGAAAGTATATCTCTAGAGAGGAAATTATTCATATATTTAACTTTTTTACTCTTTCAAACATGTAATTTCTTTCTTTTTTCACAACAATCAAAAGCATATTAAGGTATCCGACTACCCTAAAATTGTGAATTTTGCCAAAAATTGACAATTTTTTTATGTTTTATTTTATAGGAAACCTTATAAGCTTTATAAATCATCACAATTATTATTTTCCATTTACTAGAAAAAAAAACTACAAGTGTTTTAATAAAAATCAGATGTCATTACTTTAAACAAGATGTCATATATTTTAAAACGCGTTTTGAAAGTGGTCAAACGGCTACAGCGATTGCTCAAAAAGATTTGAAAATAATTGACTGAATTTTTTTGTGTATTTTCTGAATAACATTAGAAGTGTTTTAAATTTCAGATTTATCAATCACTGTTTCATTACAAAACTAGCCGTTACCCTCCCGCTTTGCTGGGTATTTCATGATGTTTTATAAATATATCTGTTTATATTCTGACAGACAGACAAAAATTTTAAAAATTGGTTTTTTGTTATGAGTACCGTATATACTTTTAGTGCATTAAGTAAAAAGCTGCTAATTTGAAATTACAAACAGACACTTCAATTTTATTTATTTGTATAGATATAGATTGGGATTATAATAACTATTGTTTAAATGTGACTAAAAATGCAAATAAAAAAAAGAAAGGATTAAAACTAACCGTAAAACTTATCAATTTTTTGTTTCTTGCATTGGTTCTTACTTATGAAGCCTTGATTTATTATTTTTAAAAGTGCATCCGAAACAGCCGATGCTCTACTTAACTGAACAGTGAGATAACTATCATAAAAAAAAAATTATGGCACGTGTCAACGTATTATCATGTGCGCGTAACACTGTTATGTCTCATGAAAAGAGCATCGGTCGCCAGTAACCAAAACAAAGACTTCATTAGCTCAGCTTGGCGTTCAATTTGGCGTTCATCTTGGCATTCAGTTTCACGTTCACCCGTATAGTTTCCGTTCCCGTAAGAATACGGGAATAAAATATAGCCTATGTTACTCCCCGTTAATGTAGCTTTCCATTAGTGAAAGAATTTTTAAAATCGCACCAGCCGTTTCCGAGATTAGCCGGAACAAACAGACAGACAGACAAAAATTTTAAAAATTGGTTTTTTGTTATGAGTACCGTATATACTTTTAGTGCATTAAGTAAAAGCTACTAATTTGAAATTACAAACAGACACTTCAATTTTATTTATTTGTATAGATTTTCATTCCCTTATGTGAATATAATCCCTATTTTTTAAGCAGTTTCATATAATAACTATAATAAAGTGCTCTAGTTTTTGTAAAAATTAAAATATCTCTCATCCTAAAGGTCATTTCAAAAATGAATAACATAGCAACACATCAGAATTGAAAATTGAAAATTTGTTTATAAACCTTTGGTACAGAATGGGCTGCGTTTATATTATTTTTGTAAATTTTCACCAATTTTTTCACATTTTAGTAAAAAAAATTCTAAAAACGCACAAAGAAATCCCATATTTCCATTTTTTTTTAAAGTTCGCCCAAGTAGATGGATACCTTAATATCACATCGTAGATATTTCATGAAGGAACTAATAATTGTTATCATTCAAATGCGGAAACAAGTGAAGCTCGTTTTATCTCTTTTTTTTATTTGAGTTTGTGTGCATTGGTTAATAATAACTATAACGATATTGTGCAGATAAAAATATTAAAATAATTATATTTGCACCTAATTAATTTATAATGAATGAGAAAAGATTGGATTTTTTATTCCAAATCATTTAACTATTTTATGTAAACAAGCTTTATATTTTATCGCTATTTATAGCAAATAAATAAAACAGAAAAATTCGATTGAAATCACTTTATATTGTAGGAAAAAGATGTTTATATTCACCTGAATGCAACTTTTAAGTAATAATATATATTGTATAATTAGATAAATAAGTCTATAAGAGAGATATAATATGTGTATTCCTGAATTAAATAATGTAACCGTTTAAATTATTTAAATAAATTGTAAACTCAGTATTAAATATTGAATATTTTAATTTGTAATTTAAGTCAGAAAAACTTATTTTAAATTTAAACTCTCCAAATAAATATTTAATATTTCTCTCTTGATGGTTTATCTTTAATAAATATAAATATTTCTTTAAATAATTTCACTTGTATGTAGATACTTACATTTTTCAAAACCTATCAAATATTAACGGTAAGCGTTTCTCTCAGAAATAATTATTTATTGTTAAAACAAAATTTGAAAATTTAAATATTATTTCTTGATTTAAATATTTAAATTTGTCTTACATAATTGATAATAATGGTAATGAACTTATTTCATTATATGACTCCAAAATTACATGATTATTTATTAATAACAGCTAATTACTTAAAATTTATTTATTTTGAACTTCATTTGGAGTAGATTTCTTTACATGTTTAATTTAAAAATAAAGTTATATTTATGAATAGATAATTGTATAAACTATTAATGTCTCATTGTTTCTTTTTTGTATTTGACATATTCTAATAATATTTTTTGTACTCTTTGATTATTGTATTGTAAAACTTTTTCAACGCAGTTAATAGTTGTTACATTATTTTAAAGAAAAATAATTTTCATCGCTAATACAATGCAATTTATTTTATTTTTTAAATTGTATTTCCCTTTACTTCAACTAAATGAAATTTTTTGTCTTTTCTTACATTGTCTAAAAATCAGTCATGCCAAATTGTACATTTTGTAACTAGTTTAATAGACAAAACTATAAATGTTAAATGCAACACATATTCCACTCGTGAATGATGAGAAAAATGTTTTACTTTGAAATCGTTTCACTACAAAAAAAAACGTGTAATTTATCATTTTTAAAGTAATTTTAAAACATTTCTTTGACATTTCCTGCGACCTCCCAAGGATAAAAATTTTCAATTTTATACTACGGCTGAAATGCAAAGCATTAAACTGCATCGAAAGTGGTTGCATTCCTCTTGGTTCTTATTGGTCTAAGAAAGCATCAAATATTTTCCATTTCCCAACCATTGCTTCTCAAGATTTTTTTTCCATTTGTCTTGGAATGCAGCAGAGGAAAAACAAAATGAGAAAATTTCCCTTTTACGAGTTCTCATCGATTTCATTTTGTACTAGCCTCCCTTCTATTTCTCATCAATAATTTTTTTCTTCATTTATATGTTAGTTTTTCTGCCTCCTTAATGGCAATGTCACCGGTACAAGTATTTGTCATACATGTCCCCAAAGAAAAAAATGAACCTGCATTCCTGCAAAATTCAATTTTCCGTTTCTGCACCATTTAATCCGTATAAATATCAAAGTCGTCTTATTACTTCATTGATGTACATAACCTCTTTATTTTTTTGCTGGAAATAACTGATGTGGTTTCGAATATTACGTTGACATAAGTCAGTTTTCAATATTGACTCAGTTTCGGGTTTTTTTCTTTTT
The DNA here is from genome assembly GCA_019973975.1 of Trichonephila clavata. Lineage (NCBI taxonomy): Eukaryota > Metazoa > Arthropoda > Arachnida > Araneae > Nephilidae > Trichonephila > Trichonephila clavata. Next base: position 17,661 of record BMAO01029039.1, read on the forward strand.
TTCCCCTTTTCCCTTATACTTTACTTTTATTCCTTTATTACCTCGTCTTCCAATTCTTTTTGACTTTGTGAAGTAGCAATCTGAATTTATCCATCAGTATAAGAGAATGTCTGTAACTTCAAAATAGTGATATCAAAATCCTTAGATTTAAGTTTTATGTAAGTAATTAAAAATCGTAGAATACCCACGTTCTTCTTCTTTGAGTTTCTTAAAGCCAATTATTCAGTATATAGTATTAAAACGTTTTTCATTTTTAGGAATACATTTTTTATGTATTTTAAGTTATTGTTTCAATTTGTATTCGGTTGCTTTGTATTTGGTGATATTGCTGGATTTTGTATACACAGTATCATATCATACTACATTCTTTCTTTATTGTATATCTAAACATAGTTATTCAGTTTTTCTCATAAATATACTATTCACTATCAAGATAATCTTTTGTAAATTTTATTTAGATTTAAAGTTAGGTTTTGATTTAATATAAATAGACTTTTTTTTTGTATTTGAAGATGTTACATGATTTTCTCTGAAATAAACATTTCAGTATGAAAATTTTCTATATACAGTTAATATTATTTGATAGCATATCCAGTAAAACATCTTATTACAAACTAAAAATAATGTCCTGCTTTTTTTATTTAGGAGTAAAATATCATTTTTAATTACCTGTTTGTGATTTAAACCCAGTAGCCGATGTGTTATTTTAATTTTTTTGAACAATTCTAAGTTTCGCGCTGTAAATATACTGGAGCGAGAAAAAGCAGCAATATTTTGCCCTAAGAATATATTTAATTTTATTGACTTAGATATTAATAAGAGATATCCATGAGTAACGTGGTTTTTTAAATAAGTTGCGTGGCGACGGTAACCTAGTGCCCATAGTTATGAACTTGAGAGAGCATTGTTGATTCGAGGGTTCCAATTCTGATGTCATTAAAGACCCAATGGGTAGAGGGTATGTATGCATGTTAAATCTTTCTAGGTTCAAATTCTTATGTTGACATGAAATGAAAAATAGGAGAAGGGGATGTCGAATCAGGTGCCATCCTCGGCACTTGACCCGGTTCAAAATGACTAAGTCCATTACCAATAATCCCATGTTGCTTTAATTACACTAGTTAACACCCTATAATTGTTAATACATACTCACCACCACACTTGCCTGATATAAGTTGTCTAAAAGGTTGGCTCAAATCAATTCTTATATTCTAATGAAATTAAGGCATTCTGAAATTTATTTACTTTCTTAAATTATCATAACGTTCTTAAATTATACTCTAACACTTTTACCGAGTGTATTGTTAAGGAAATCATATACAAAGTCTCTAGACATTAAAAAAAATCCAAAATGAAATAGTAACAATTCATTCAAATCTCTATGAATAAATCAACAAAATTTCTCATCTACACTTTCTTTCTACGGATCCTTCCAGAAGCCTCCGTGAAAAATATCAGGAAAAAGTCAAGCATTTCATCTCTTGTTATTTATCCTCGTGTTCCTCAAACTCTTGTTCATTTTCGGAAACAATCGTGAAGGATAGAAGTCATTTGTCAAGACCCCTGACTTTTGCGGTTCCGTCGGGAGCAAGGAAATTGCAGTGGATTTCTATCGAAAAAGCAGCAAAAAAATATAGAAACAAAGGTGTGAACAAATCACGAAGAAAGTGGATTTTTCGAAAGAAGTACTACGCTATATTTCTGGAAGCTCCAGTAAAATTGCTTTCTCGCTTTTTAACTGATTGATGTTCTTGCTTTAATCATGTATGGTTAATTGTAATGTTTAGTCTCTATTGCTTTTCGAAAAAGAAGGAAATTTTACTGTTGTTTATATAAAGAAAACGAATTGTTTCTGGGAGTTAACAATAGTAAAACAATACATATATTCATGGAAAAGTTAATTTTAACTCTTTATAAGACCTTGGTAAGTATACTTACCCCCCTTTAAACCCCTTAAGTGTTACCGACGTATATATCCGTCTTATTCAACTAGTGCTTAATACGCCTTGAACGGATATATCCATCAATCCAAAAGACGATTTTTTTATAAATGTTACTATCAGGAAACATCTTCTGAAGACTTTGGAATACAGTAAAAGTATCTTGGCATTTGTTTGTGAAGGATTTACATATTCCAGAGTCAAACTTGCTTATTTCTGAGCTTTTTTTGCCTTTAATATACTACATACTTACATATATGTGAAAAAAGGTGGCATTGGGAAGCCAATCATGAAACTTTTAATTGACAGTTAAATGGTTAGTTAATTTTCCAATGTCTATGATATATTATTTTCTCATTAAGATTTGTGCTGCTAACACGACAGATGATGTCTGGATTTTCAAGTAGCAAGCACAAAGACAGACCTGTAAATTTCCTGAGAGCAAGAAAACTGTTCCAGGTGGCGTATTTTTGGCATAAGTTGGTGACAATATATTCCAAACAATATCGTAAAAATATAATTTTGTATAGCTTGCAATGTCTCCCACTACATGATTTCCATGTTTTCTAAAATGTTGTGGAAAATTATATGTATAAACTCTTAATATAAAATATACATACCTACACATATTTTTCATAAATATCATATGCACGCAGAAGATAAAACTTAGAAACTCGGTAATTCTGGTTTGTAAGCATCTACCATACCGCTAGCTAAAATGATCACGTCTGTCCGATGCTTTATTGGTTTATAAAATAACACCGCTACAGTGAGTTGTTGGATAGGCGAACGAACTATATAAATGTTATGGTGAGCGTATGAATTCCTGCTGTTGCGCATTTGGGTCTGATGGCTTGTTTTGGATGCGTCAAGTGTATCTGACGACTTGTTTTCTGTGTCCACGCGTGTCTGACGACTTTGGATGCTCTTGCATCGGTTAGATGGCACTACGATAGCTGGACGAAGGTTGCGTTTTTCTTTGTTTCAGCGTCAAGTCACCAATGCTGAGGATAGAACTTCCGACTTCGACTCTGTAAGCACGTAACTTACCGCTGGATCCAAATGATCACTTTAGTCCGGAGGCTGATACTGACTATATACATACCATGACACATATATAATGTAGTATAAAAAGAAAGGCAAAACACAAAATGTCTACCTTTAAATAGCTCCCAGTGAATGGTAGAGAACATACTGTTCACCAAAAAATAGTACGTAAAATTAAAGTAATTTAAGTAATATTCTTAATGATTTCTTTTTTATAAATCATTATAAATCCAAAAATATTTGAACATTACAATGCTAGTAAAAATGGCATTTTAAAACTTAATTTTGAGTACTGAGTTTTTGTTGTATGGTAATATAGAATTTTGCTGTACATAAATGCAGTTTCACTTTATTAAATACAATTTGCAAATGAGTTCAGAAGAAATAATCAAATATTATTGAAGATATTTCTGGAATTTATATGGTTCCAAAAGAATGCGAATTAGAGTAATTCTGTACTTTAATTTAGCAAATGGAGGAAATGTTGAAAGAAAAATAAATCTTATGTCTAGACCATATATATTGCAATAAAATCCTGTGAATAAAAATTTGAATAGTCTATATCAGTTTTATAGAAAGGGACATATATTCTTATTTTAGCGATCAAATATATTTATTTTATCAGTATACATTAGCCTTTCCAAAGCAGTTTTTAAAATAATTCTTTTTACATCTATATAGCATTTGATTAAATTAAATTTCTAAAACATGAATTGATTTAGAGAATATCATTCGTATTGTAATATTTCCATGACACGGAATGATTAAATTATGCGATATATTACACACTGTAAAGCTAATTTCATTTTGTAGAGATTTAAAAATAATTTCTTTTAAGAGATAGTTTCATGTGTATGACAAATGTTCAAAATCATTTATGAAATAAGTCCCGAAGAGAGTAAATTAGAGAGTAAAGAAGATAATCAATTATATTGTGTACACCACAAATATTACAGGAATTCTTTAAAATAATAAATGTTCTAAAATAATTTAAATTCTTCTATATACTAGGTTAGTAGCTTCCAAAAAATATCACGTTTTCTTATATTCAGTTTCAGTTTAATTATAATGCAAATTAGTTTACCGTAGTTTGAAAGACAAAACTATTGTAAGCTTGACAGTTATGAAGCTTTGTACACATTTATACAGACACACACACATAAATATATACACTTTTGATGAAAACAAAAACAAGAAAAAATGTTATTTTTTTTGCAGAACTAACAGAGCAAATAAAACAGAACTTGGCTAAATATCGTAAGATATAAGACTATATATCGGATAAAAAGGGTAAACTGCATCCATCCTAAATAAAGAAACTGGTCAATTTTCCAGCACAGCCTGACCAATACTCTGTAAGTCAGATAAAAACATGTTAATAGGTTGAATTATCTACACTAACAGCTACATAGCTCTCACATAGATGTTTCATCTTAATTACTGGGTCCTTATCAACTCCTATGACAACCACACCCACTCTTGCCTCAAGGCTGAGTTCACCTTTGGTAATTGTGACTGATCTTCGGGCTGCAATTGAGCGTTCAAAGACAATGGAATTAAGATGAGTCGAGATCGCAGGCCACTCCAGTCGTTGAATATTTGACATTTGAAGGTATTT
>BMAO01029040.1:0-23189 GCA_019973975.1 Trichonephila clavata
ATTGAAGTGTAGTTGTAAAAATAAATAACACATTTGCTGATAGATTTTTATCAGTAATTATTAACTTTAACAAAAAGAATGGAATTCTATTTTTTTTCTATGAACAAATTTTTTAATGTTGGAAGAATAGGAGTGGCTGCCATTCCAATAGAGTTGGTTAAATGTTCATCGATGAGTCTGTTTCTGTACTGATCTTTCATGAATTTTATACCGTAAAAAGAAATCTCATACAGATATACCATCACTGCTAGACAAACCTAGCCCAAAATTGGGTATTTTTCATTAGGAATAAAATGTTAAATGTTTTCCGACTGAAGAATACGATTTTTTCCGATAAAATATTTTGAAACCCAAGCAGTACCAACTCCACTAAAATATTATGTTTTTGAAAGTCAAAATGTTCCATGAGGCTAGTAGAGGTTTCTTCAGTAATCAATCTCTACAAAAAGCAACAGAAACGTTTTTGCTATCTACTGAAAGTGCCCCAGCTAGCTACTAGTAACTCGCAGTCCACGGTTTGGCGATCCGGCCTTATTTCATAGATAATCGTTTGAATTGCTTTTTTTTTCGTTCAGTGTTATTTAAATTTTGTTGCCAATATCCCCATTTTGCAATGTTTCTAATTAGGTGAATATTCTCTTATTGTGTACTTAATTTTATTTTAATATTTTTTTTCGTTAAAAAGACCCAGAATAAAGCATTTAAGTTTTTGTTAAAATGTTTCCCTTGTAAAACTAAACAGTAAAAGAAAAATAATTAATTTTTAGGGATATATATATATAGGGTAATATAGGGATTTAATAAATATGCGAGTATATATATATATATATATATATAATACGTATATTATATATATATATATGTGTATATATATAGTATGTATATATATTATATTATATATATATATAATATATGTATATATATATATGTTGTATATATATGTATATATATATGTATGTATATATATGTATATATATATTGTATATAGATTAATATTTATTTATATATATAGGAAAGAGTGAACTAATCGTAAGAATTTAAAAAAGAGCATGATTCGTCTGCATTGTTGTAACAATGCGCACCCGATTTGGCTAGTTTGGCTGAAAAACCGGTTTACGACGCCAACTTCTGTCATTGTTTTAGCAGTTACAACAATAGAGACGAATCTAAGTTGGTGTCTAAACGGTATCTAATTTAAATAATTAACCGGTAATTGATTTAAGAGGGTTCACCCATGTGACGGGTTCAAAAAATCAAAAAAAATTCCATAAATTGCTTCATTAACACGTCTAGAAAACGGTGGTAACGTGATTTTTTTTTAAAATTCGAAGTTGTTATAAAGAAGCAAGTGTTAGAAGAGCAGATGTTCGGAACGCTTAGATGGCAATCGAAGGCTGGGCCTATTGTGTACAGTTGCTTGATACCATTGACCCTTCCATGCAATTATGCGTTCATACAAGTACAGACAAGTTTGTAGGGGTTTAAAAGGAAATATCTATAGTTATTGAATATTTCGTCGAACTTATGTTAGTTTTCGCCACCAGGCATTGCCGATGGAGGGTAAGTTAAGATTTTTATTGTTTTAATCGGACTTGAAGCTTTAAACGCGTTTTTCTCAAAACTGTGTTTTTCAAAATTTCCTCCATCTTATCTCAAGAAAGGTTTGACAGAACGACTTCAAATTTATAGTGTAGACTCGAAAAATATATACGCACCAAATGGACTACGATCATTCCAGAATTCAAAATATTTCTATTTTTTATAACAAAATTATAACAAAAACCCATAAAATTCGAAACTTTTTCTTCAGAGTTTTACCAAAAATCTAATTTTTGATATTTTCTATTGAGTATATTTCATTCTGAGTGTTTCAGCTTATAGATTAAAACGCCGTTATTTTTTTTTTTTATTACAGATAAGCGAATCAGCCGGAATCATGGAGGAAGTGAGCGTCCATTTTTTCGAGGCGGGTGCGTTCAAAGTACTATAATTCAACTCTATTGTATATTTTTGGCTAAATATTTATCATACTCTTAAAATACATATAAATAAATGATAAAAAAAATTTAAAGTTCGATCTGTTTACTGGTCGTCAAAAAAGTTCTCTAAAAATGCTTAAAAAGCAGGCCATCACATGGGTGAACTCCCTTAATTTATTAACCGGTAATTGACTTAATTAATTTACCGGTAATTAATGAATTAATAATTTAAGAAATTATTAACATCAAGTGTCATCCACTACAAGTTTTAAAAAATGTAATTTGATTAGACTGGATGAATAGAAAATATTTTATTAACTATTGAAAATTTGAACAAGTTATATATTACATACATATAGGGAGCTAGTGCTCTAATAATAGGAATTGAAAAAAAGACTAAAATATTAATATATATTTATATGAATCCGTAAAAATCCAGATCTTGATTAGAAATACAATGAAATATCCAAATTTTGATAGTTCAATTATTTCAGAAAATTATATTCTAAATATGATCAACCACGAAATGTAACACTTTTGTTATACAATTATAAAAGAGAAATGTGTGTTTTCTTAATATTTCATCCCAAGAAATACTGATACGGTCAGAATACATTTTATAAATTTAATATGGGACAGATGTTTCATTAATTAAAGCTCCGCCAAATAGCTCCGAATTTAAACAAAAAATTAGATTTTTTTTTTCAAATCAATTATTTTAATTAGAAATATTGATTTCTTAAAATGTTGGTTACCGTTCCGGCGTTCTAAATCAATTAAATATCAGCAAGCAACCTAGATTCCTGGATTTTTTTTAATCTCCTTACTTCTTCCTCAAAACTTTTTACCATTTTCGCGGGTGGAAAGAAAAATTCGAAATTCTATGCATAATCACTGTAATTACTTCGCAAAATGAACGTTTGAGCATTCATTAATTTCATTTTCCGTCAACATTATTCGTAAATCGATTTAAAACTGCATAAATCAAAATTTTTCATCTGAAGTAGCATTTTTCGAACTCTAAATTTCATTAATTCTTCAGCTTTTACTCTCAACTGCCTAGCTATGTTGCAAAGCCTTATATCGCATCATTGGTTAAACGCGCATTAAAACTAGTTTTTCTCGGAAGGGAGGGAGGTTGCCAAGGGAAATAAGTTCTCTCAAATTTGATATACTCTTCAAAAATTATGAAACATTATAATAAAGTAGACGTTTCGAAAGTTTTTTTTCTTTAATTTCATTAGCACTTTTATATCTCTAAGTTGTTTACGTATCAAGTATTTAGATTTTATCAAATTTTTTTCTGTTAAGTATTCATTGATATGAGTCCGTAAATTAAAAATATTAGTTGATATATTTCTTTAAAAAGAAATTGATATCTAACAATAGAATGCGCAGGAAGATGAGTATTATCTTGAAGGAAATATTAATACGTGTGTTTTACCACTTAAATTCCCTGAATTATAAATGAAATTATAATCTTTCTAATGAATTATAATCAATTAAACATGTAGCCACATAGACAATTAGAATTTTTTTTGTATTTTCTTTATTTTCTTGGTTTTGGGATGTAAAATCGTATTCGATTTATTCGTATTCGATATTTAATCGTATTCGAATATTAACAGTTTGTACAATTTTAACTTAATTAATTTTCTAAAGTCAATCCTGTTTTGAGTAATTCGTTTTAATTTCTTTCTTAGCATGTTTTCAGTTATTTTTTTAACATTTTTCCAAAAAGGTAATTTATTAAGTGTTGTAGTTGTTGCTATTGCCACCTGTCTGACGTAGTCAGACGAGACCATCATGTCATCGGGATATATTGTACGCCTGTCGTTAGCCGTAGCTTTGACCACCATGTAGGTGACAGTACGATAGGCTCGGTTCCACCCCAATTTTGAGGGAGAATGCCTTGGAAGTGGCACCTCTTTCCCCTTCCCCAACAACTCGGAAGGACTTGCGGCTCGACGGCTATTAGAGTACCCCCTGCCGCGAAGGCACTATACATTTACAAACATCCCTGTCTTCTACGGGATTCGAACCCAGGCCTACGGCACAGCAGTCAGCGTCGCTAACCACTATACCGGATGGGCGAAATTTATTAAGTAAAATGTTAAAACTAATTTAAACACTCATTGACCGCTGCATTTAATAATTTGCACATCTCTAAAAAAGACCTATTTTAATAATACAAAACAGCATCTTATTGAAAATGAATAAACAAGTCTTAGTATCTTTCTCAGTATCTTGACAGCCCAGGGTGGGCCTTGGCCTTCTCAAGAAGACTTTCCAGGACCAGCCTTCGTTCTACTAGTTTCTCCACTTCTTAGTTCTTAAACTAGGACATCTTTTTCTAGGCCATCAATCTAAGATTTTGCCTGTTCTTTCTTCGTTTGCCAATTGGTTGAGCATTGCAAAATTTTTAGAGTCGCGGTTCTCATTCATTCTGACAACGTGACCTGCACACTTAATTCGTTGCATTTAATGAAGTTAACAATGTCAGATTCATTATATGATTGATAGAGCTAGAAATTTGATCTCCTTCGGCACTTTCCTGATAAAAATTAAAATAAATCTTAAAATCTTCCTTTCGTAGATACTTATCATGTTCCGTCTTTTCGAGACATGGAACATGTTCCACATGCATAAGTTAATACTGAATTTAAAAGGCTTTTATACAATAGAACATTTTTTCTTCTTTTGATTAAATTCGATTTCATATATGCTAGTAATCCATTAAGACATCTATTAGCCGTAGTAATTCTCTTTTGGATTTTATAGTACAATTGTTTCTATCGTTAATTTCGAACCTAAATAAGTGAAAGTGTCACAACTTCAAAATTATAAAACAAATCTAATATTAATCTAAATACTTCAAAATTCTAACTTCAATTTAAAACACGTGTTTGCACTAATTATGAGCATTTTTACAATCTAACAAAATTAATACAACAAAAAGAAGAAATGCAACTAAACTAAATTCCAATTAGAATTAAACTGCATTTTATTCCGATCAGTTAATTATGCTGAAGAATGCGTTTAATTTCAGGAACATAACCAGTACTTAATTGGCAGACGACCAAAAACAGTAATTAATTTGATAGAAATAATTAATTAATATTGTAGAGAGAGAGAGAGAGATTTCTCTGTATTAAGCATCTCTAACGTCTACAACTTATTTCTTTTTCCAGCTATTATAATGAACCTTAATTTGAATATATATTCTAGCTTCTGATTTAAATTTGATTCTTCAAGAGCAGCTATTTCAAAAAATTAATTTTAAATAGGAATGAAGTAACAGTAATTTATTTAATTAAACTTTGACTAATATAATAAGCTTTGTCTTTTTATTATTGGTATAAGAGAAAGTCTGTCGTTTTTGAATATGTGCAGTTTAACGCACTGTTGATCCTTAGGAAGAATTTGATCCACTGTAACCGATTTAAACAGTTAGATCAGTATACTATGATATTTATCTAATTATTTTATATTTTAGACAGCTTTATATAAACTTGTAAAGGTGTCAAAATGAGCAAGGAAGAGTGCACTTGTATGTTGTTTGAGTTCCAAAATGGGAATAACACGATTGAGACAAAAAGAAACTTGCGTGACGTACTTGGAGAGGAAACATTAAAAGCTCGAACATGCCAAAGATGGCTTGTGAAATTTCACTTGGGTGATTTTTCTTTGAAAGATGAACCCAAAATGAACCAAGATGTACGCAAAATGATCAGAACAAACCCAAGTGTTAACTTTTACAGAATTGGGCTTCAAGCTTTTAATTCATCAGATTACTGCTTTGAATTACGTTAAAGGCTTGGGTTCGGTGTCCAACTATTATTTTGGGTGCCACGCGAATTAAGCAAAAACATTTAATGGGCAGAATTTCAATACGTTGTTCAAATCTTGCTCATCACAAGGGGGACCGTTTGGACCACATGGGGACTGGAGATGAAAAGTGGATAGTATATAACACGTGGTTAAAAAAAGAATATGTTTACAAAAGGGCTTATGTTACAACATATATCCACCAGCATCCACAGCTGGAATGCATCAGAGGAAAGTTATGTTGTTTTGTTGGTGAGACAGCAAAGGTATAATGCACTGAATTGCTGAAAGAAAAGGAAATGGTCATTCCTGTTCGCAACTTGATGTTTTGAATAAAGAATTCAACATAAACGTCCATGTTTGGCCAACAGAAAGGATGTGATTCTTCATCATGACAACTCTAGACTTTACGTGGCAAGGAACACCGCATAAAAAATTGCAGAGTTGGGTTAGGAAACTTTACCTCAAGCAGCATATACTTCTGATCTTCCACCATCTCTGAATATCGTCTGTTCATGTCGCAGTAAAGTTTTCTTAATGGAAATAAATACATATATTATGGGGGTGTTCAATGACAACGGAAGAATACTTTGTCTCCAAACTAAGGATCTTCTTTTCCAAAGGTTAAATATACTGCCAGAACTCTAGCAGACAGTTTAAACTAACAAAGAACATTATATTTTAGATTAAATTTGTAAATAAAAAGGGAAAAAACAAGTTTCTCTTTTCTCAAGAAGAAAACGACAGAACCTACTCTTACACCCAATATTATAAATAAAATTCATTATCTATATTGTAAGTATCAATTTTAGTTTGATAGTTCAAAAGTGGATTTTAACGTACGTGTTCCTTTTTTAATATACGTGAGATAAACATATTCCGTTTATTTAATACACTTAGATTTTGCTTAAAGAAAAGTATCCTTTAATATATAAGTTCTTTTTTACGTTAATTCATAAGTTTTCGTTCGTTTAAGTTACAGCTACATTGTGAAAAGTCAAAAGAATAATATATATAATGAGAATTCGAACATGTGAATTTAAGTATATCAGGAAATTGCTACTTTCTATTTGTAATAAAACATTTCCTATGAAAAATATTTTTAAAAAATATATTTATTAATTATATATTTTTTATGCTTTCTAACATACATGGCTAAGTTCGAAACCGTAATTTTAAAAAATCTTGTAAATGCATATATTTTTTATTTTTAGTATATTTGAAATAGAATAATTGTATAAATTGTTTTGAAAATATTATTAATACAAAAAATATCTTTAAACGCAATTTTTTGGCCAAAATATAACATTATCCTTTTTCGTAAAACGCTTCTACAACAATTATATATTATCTGTATATATAGAATTCTTCTATTAAAATGCTGAACAAGTGTTCTTGAAAAATATAAATTAGAAGTGAATTTATATTCATAGTTTAATAATCTGAGTACAGAAATTTTATAAAAAACATAGGACTTCATATCACTCGATGGTAACTCTGAAAAGAATGTTAATTTTTCCACAATCCTAATTTAACCTCTGTACAGAAGTCTTAGCTACTTATAAGAAAAATATTGTTACGTAGATCCGGGTTCGAGGATTTTATGCAAAATCAGTCGTAAATAACAAGCAATCCTTAAGACGATGATATTTATTGCGTAACTCAATCTTGAAAATACAGGATTCAACAGAAAAATTCGCAGAATAAATAACAGAAGGATTTCACACCTTCAACAGCACTCAGGCACAATAAGCAGTGTCTAAAATTCACGTATGTAAATGACTATTCACAAGCAGAACCGAGCTTATCAAATTCAAGGCAAGTCTTCTAATCGCTAATCAAAACATGCTCACTACTCGCTGGTTAAAATCAGACTGACTGTTGCGGCGCGTCTCTCTCTATTTATAGCAGAGGCTGAAATTTCTCGAAAGATGCGCTCGCGCCACAGATCGTGAAATTAGTGGATTTTTCTACTAATTTCTAGAAGAATCCAGAGGGTCCCGAACTCGCCAACATGGTCGCCAATGTCGCCAGATCGATCGCCAAAGTCACCAACTTGGTCGCCAAAAATGATGCCAACTTGGCTCTATCGCCAATATTTCGCCAAGTTCCCATTGAATTGCCATTATAACGTAAGGGACGGCTTGCTTGTGAATATTACAATCTTAACTGAAATAATATAGAGTAATATAAAGGCATTGCACATCTAAATTCAAATTATTTACATTATTTTATACAAAATTCGTAACAATATTATTATTACGGAAGCAATTTCTATAAAAGGAGAACGTTTTGAAAATAAGTCATTTTTTCTTCATTTGTTTGCCAAAAAATCATACTTAAATGATTTTTATAGGGATAATATTTGTAAAATAGCTTTATATGTATATTCGAATTCGAGTGGCACTAAATATCAAAAAACTAATCATTTATGGTCAATATGGTCAATATATCAATACTAATCATTTATGGTCATTTATGGTCAATAACCATAAATACATTTAAGAGCTAAAAATTAATTTATCATGCAGATATAAATTTCCATTATCTCAAAGCAACAAAAATATCTTATATCGTGAATTCTTTAAAATATATTTCTACTAAATACGAAATTTTTTAATAGCTTTATCTTAATAAAAATATGTGTTTAATCTTCATTTAATCTATTTTTCTTTTCACTAATTTAAACAAAAATTATCTTTAGTTCCCAAGAAACCTGAAGTGTAAGTATTTCAAGCAATTAATACTTCTGACACTCATTTGTTAATTTTTTTCTTTTATCAAATATTTTACGATTGCGCAAACGCAAATCCACTTAATATGAAATTAAGCTCATCGAAAATGGTGCAATAAAACCTCTTTACGAGAAAGATTTCTAAATCTGTTTTTGAACCTTCATTAGAATATTCAGAAAAAAAATTATTCCTCAGATATCGCAAGAAAAACGTAGTTATTACGGCATTCCTACTCCACTTCTGAGTAATCTAGACTGTTAAAAAGGTAAGTACTTCATTTATCCACGTGATTAAGGCTTCACTAAACGCCATTACAGTAATGCACTGAGCATAGTAAAGGAGGTGATGAGCGAGCTCATTTCATTGGTTTTCGAGAGATTACGCCCCAGAAAAATACTGATCATCTGGTAATGAATAAAAATTCAATTGTGTTGCTTCCGTCATTGCTTTCAATTCTGTCATTTATTTTTCCCTTTTCAAATTTCACAATTGCAAAGTGAAGAAGGCATACAAGTTAAAGGTGACATTCATAAGGAACTAAGAGTAACTCAACCGCTTTGTTGTGTTTTTTGACACTAGAATACAGTTAATTCTATTTAGAATATTGTTATCCAAGTCCTAGTAATACGCTTTCTATTGTATTGATAATTATTCTCACAGCACTAACTTTAAAAAAAAGACTGGAATGAGTTTCTGAGATAAAAGAATAAAAGATTGACACTAAAAAGACGAGATTAAGTGACAAAAAAGAGTGAAAATCACCACAACTGTTTTGGTGACGCCATCCCACTTACCTCCAATTCCATGTGACCAGTTTCACCTGAACTATCGGGCCAGTTGAAGCATTACGCCATTGACTGAACACGTGCAACTGAAAAATGTCGATTCAACATCAAGTTTCTTGAGAAAAAATCAGCCACGAAAACATTTAAATATTAACTGAGGCTTATGGAGATGAAACGTTGGCCCGTGCACATATGTTTTAAAGGTATAAGCGGTTTTCAAGGGAATGGGTCTGTGTGGGAGATGATGAAGTTGCTGAGGGCCCAGGTCAGCGATTACAGACCAAAGTATTGCCGAAATTCGTGATATGAGTGACTTTCTCCTCACATCAGTGGTCAGATTGATAATCTACTTTACTGCATGAAGTATTAAAAGATTTCTTGAAAAAATTAGGAGAATGTCGGGATTAGGGAGTGATGAATGGCTATTGCACCAGATAATGCACCCGGTCACACGGCTCTATCTATCAAACAGTTTCTGACCAGCAAAAACATTAACATGATTGGGCATCCCTTAATTTAGATCCATGCGTCTTTTTTTATTTCCTATAGTTAAATCTTGCTTAAAAGGTACATTTAATCTCAATTGAAGATGTTCAGGAAAAAAGAAGAATCTCCTGAAGAGCCTTCCAAAAACACACGTTCCAGAACTGTTACCAGCAATAGCAGCACTGATTGCAGAAATGTGAGAATACCGAAGGGAACTACTTTGAAGGTGATACTGTCATGGAGAACTGAATCTGTACATACAATTATTTATTGTACCAGTCTCTTTTTTGTGTGTCACACCTCGTATTTATCCTTTACACCTCTTTAACATCAGAGTTGATATTATCAGACCTTCCCCCCCCCCATCACAGAAATAGATATCTTCTCCACAACAGTAACAAGCCTAAGGAATCTTAAGTCTGTACGTCTATTTGTTAAAAAAACAGGAACTTTTACTTTATAATGTCCCAGTAGCCCCCGGAAACTCGCTTGGGAATCGATTTCCACAAAACACGTTCTTGGCGGGTCTGTACTAAACAGAAGAAAGATTTTTGAAAACTATAAGAGAATGCGCCTGCTGATTCACACATGGAATTTTTTTATGTGAGTAACACTTCCGTAAACCTCCCCTTCTTCTACAGTTCTCTCGGAAAACCACTTCCACAAACATTTTATAATAGATAATATACTCAATAAAAAATATTTCCTGATTTAGAATTTTGTGAATGTAATACTTCAAAAACGGAAATTTTTATCAATAATACCACCTTAACATCCCATTGGAAATGATTTTAGCAAAACTCTTTCTTAGTGGATTTGTACTCTACAGAAGAAACATGTTTAATAAGTTTCAAGTTTGTAAGAGTTTAATAGCTCAAAAACAGGAAACGCCCCCTTACGCTCTTCTCAAACTTCCTTGGGAATCAATTTCCTCAAAATCTGTCTAGTGAATCTCTGTTCAACAAAACAATGGTGCTTACCAAATTTCAAGTCTGTAGGTCTATTAATTCAAAAACTTGATTTTTTTAAATCAGTAACGCACTTGAAATTTATTAAAATCTGCTTATATGTAAATGATATGGGAAAAAATTAACACTACTTTTCTTCTTGAATAATTTTAATGAAATAAAAACCTTAGGATCTCTTAATCTTAAGAAGATTACTTTATTTTTCCAATTATTTCTTTAATTTCTTCCCTTACTTCATTTGTTACATATTTGTCAACTTCAAGCGCACCGGCAACTCATAACCCCCCCCCCTCAAAATTTAATTGTCCCTGGGGATTTTTACCTCGTTGATAATAATAATCTGTTATTGAAAACTGTAAAAATTGTGAATTTAAAATTTCTTATCGAATTTTTCATTACATTCTATTCATTTGACGAATTGTGTACACCTCCTTTAAAATTTTTAAAAAAGCATAAGATCAAAACATTATTTTCATTTCTCCTTTTGTTTGTATTAACGAAATTAAAATTTATAATTAAATTTATATACTAATTTGATGGTCTTACTTTTTAAATCGTTATTAGATCATCGCGAGTTTCCTTTCATAAGAAATAGGTCATAATCAATATCCCTATTTTTTTTAAATATAATAGCTACTTCAAAAATAGAAAATGACATTTCGAAAGCATGTGTTCTCTTTTTGAATTTAAAATATCTACTTCAGATTTACATTATTCTATTCTTAGTCATATTTCCTTGTTAAAGCTACAACAGTTATTAGCTGAAATTTCACATTTGTTTCTTTCTGTTTCCATCAAATTGTGGATTTAGGAATTCTTCATGCAAGGGAAAATTTGTTTTCAGTTTTTAATGACCCTTTTTTCAGCTGTAGTTATGTTCTTCAAAAATATTTGAGAATAGTATGAAATTTTATTTCTTTTATAAAATATCTGGGGCATTGTATTAAAAACATGAAGCAAATAACAAGCACAGAGAGGATTTATTTATAATTATTATCACACAATGCTTATAAAACAGTTCTTACAGAATGTAACTCAGGATTCACTTAAGCTTTTGCAAATGTCATTTCAATAAAAATTTTGGAGTATAATTTTGATGATTCGCTTCACTATGAAGAAATAAGTATTTATTTATAGATATTTATTGTGGTTTAGATTATAAAAGTTATTAAATATGTTCATAAATATATTTTCATGTGCCTTGAATAACAAAAAATAAATTTTTAGTGCTTTGCTATTTATGGTCTGTTAAAAATCACTCTAATAAGTTGGGAGAATTTATATTAAGAAGGGTACTTACATATTATCGTGAAAATTGCCAAAGTTAAAGATAACTCGCCAAGTTGGCAACCCCAATTTCGCTTGTGTTATATACGCTGAATTGGCAATAGCGGGCTTCCTTTTATATAATGTTACCGTAAAAAAATTACAAACAAAACAGATAAACAAAAAAAAATCTGTACTTGCGGGTTATTGCAACCGTATTGGCGACATTATATGAAAGGAAGTGCATGGTTGCCAATTCAGCTCATACAACACATGCGAAATAGGAGTTGCCAATTTGGCGAGTTATCTTGAACGTCGGCTTTGTTGCGACAATACACACACACACACGTAAGTACTAATTATTAAAAGCTTTTATTTAACTTACAATGTATGTATGTATGTATGTATGTATGTATGTATGTAATTTGTTCGGGTGGAATCTTGCAACTCAATTTTGAAGCTGATATCTTCCTCCCATTGAGCTGAAATTTTGTATACACGTTTAGTTTGGATGACAATGCATGTTTTGACCATTTATATTCCGATATTGCAATTAATTAAAAAGATATTAATTAAAAACGTTAAACTAGTTTTGGGCGCCAACTTGGATATATCTGCATTGTTGTAATAATTTTATTGTTACAACAATGACAAAAGTTGGCGTCGAAAATCGGTTTTCAGCCAAACTGGAATTTTATAACGTTGCGCTATTGACAGTACTAATTAACTTTGTCTAAAAAATAATTACATTTCTACAACGTAAAAATAATCTAATTTCTACAACGTATGCAATTTTTTTACAAATTTCTATCTATTTTCTTGGATTTAAATTCAAAACATAAAAGTAGAGCTATTTTTCAAGTAGATTGGTACATTGTATACCTTTCTCAACGCTGACAAGTTAAACTGAGATGGAGTATTGAAGAAATTCTTTAAATAATTTATCTAACTTTAATCTATGAAACTCAGACAAAAAATAATTACAGAATCGGAAAGATCATTTTTTTATGTATCTTACCCATCAAAAAGGAATCCACTAGGAAAACAATAAGAGAAAAATATTATCTAGAAATGAAATATATTTTCGATTAAAAAAAATAATTTTATAATAAAATGAAGGAATTTTTTAAAGAAATTTTCTAATTTTAAGCCTACAAGTAATTTAAATATACCTCATTTTATCACCAGTAATCTAAACACACACTACGACATGTGTCCTTAAATTTAATTACAAATAGAATCTGTTAATTTAATTTGAATTCAATTATTGATTTTTTCAAAATCAAGTTTCTAAAGATGATTTGAGCAATTAAAAAAAATAGATTCTTACGTAGAAGATATTCAATGCCAGCAAAAAATTATCATTATTTGATAAAACTTTCTTTTTTGATTACAAAATGTGTTTTGAGTCTTAAGCATTTTATTGATTAATACAAATATTTAAATGCCTTTTGAAGTTTTTTAATAAACAACTAAAATTTTCTTCTAATATGTTAGAGCAGGGGTGGCCAACCAGCGGCACGCGTGCCACATTGTGGCACGCGGGAGTCGTAACTGTGGCACGCGAAGACTTATTGAAAAATTACAATAAATTTATGAAAATATTACTGAATTAATTGAATTACAATAGAAAATTATCATGAAGAGAATATGTAAGAAAACAGAAATTTTCAGCGTGAGATTTTAAAGGCGCTATGCAAGATTTTTTTCTTTTCTTCAGTATAGAGCCAAAAATGAGATCATTCTCCAAAACTTACAATTACACAGCATTCTAAAGTTCCGAGAAAAGTGTTGAGAACGTGAGACAAAAACAAATAAATTTTCCCTTCTCGGACGGTCGAATCTGCCCAAAAAGTCACCTTTTCTCGGGGGTGGTTAATTTTTAACATCTCGGATTTCCATTTGAATTTCAGCTTTTCCTTGCAGTGCTGAAGTTTAGTGTTTATAGATATTGGCTGTCAGCGTGATGTCAAATAAAAAGGTTTTTCCGAAGTTGTTGGCTATTTACGATTTCTGTAATTTCAAAAAGTAATTCTGCAATATATTAGGAGAGCAGTTGTTGATAAGGTAGAAGTAATTCTATCGGCACAAAGTAGCCGCTTTATGAAGCAGAGGGAGTGAGAACTTGCATCCATGACTAATCAGAATGCTGGATTCGGAGCCTAGAAAATATGTAGCGTAATATCGGCAAATTGTTTCTAGCTGCCGGAATCAGTTCATTTTAAACTCTGTTTAAGAAGATGATAAGCCTTTTTCCCTTTTCTAAAATTGTTTTTAGATTTTAGCGTTGAGCGTAGTTGTTTTAATTTTTTTTTTATTTTCAACATGTTTACAAGTAAACCTACGACTTCAAAAAGAAATTATGAAAAGGATATTGCAGCACGTGATTTTAAAATTGTCTGTGAAGAACAATACTTGTTAACGCATGAAAATGCTTCCAAGCCTCTTTGTGTGGAATTTGTATAGCAGTTCCAAAAGAATTTAACTGCCATTTGAATGTTAGACTGCCATTTTAAACAGCTGCATAGTGATTTCAACAGCAAATATCCTGATGGATCAAATTTGAGAACGGAATTTATCAATAAAAAATGAAATCTTTAGCCGACTAACAATCCTTGTTCCAGAAGAAAAATGACGAAATGGAAACCATGGTGAAGGCTTCTTATGAACTATCTTTGTTGTATCCCGCAAGAAAAAATTATATTCTGATGGAGAGGAGATAATAAAATGTAGCCGTTTAATTTTCGCCCAAAATGTTGGTGATCTAAATATCAAAAATATGGTTAATAATATAGCTTCGTCTAGAAATACG
This sequence comes from Trichonephila clavata, assembly GCA_019973975.1. Classification (NCBI taxonomy): domain Eukaryota; kingdom Metazoa; phylum Arthropoda; class Arachnida; order Araneae; family Nephilidae; genus Trichonephila; species Trichonephila clavata. Next base: position 14,860 of record BMAO01029040.1, read on the forward strand.
GCCATGCGTCGTATAGATGACGTGGGCCAGGATGTTGGAACGCAAATTGTCTCTGGACTTCAAAATTGCAAATGTTTTTCGTTAACTTTGGATGAAAGCTGTGATATCACAGACAATGCGCAGTTAAGCATTTTGTGCGTTTCACGAACAATAATTTTGATACTGTGGAAGAACTTCTTGATTTGCGCCCCAACTAGTTTTAACTACAGGTGAAGGCATTTTCAAGGAACTTAAAAATGTAATTGAAGTTAACAAAGTAAAATGGACAAAATTAGACAGTGTTTGCACAGATGGAGCGCCTTGCGTGGTTGGCAGAATAAAAGGTTTTGTTGCATTGCTTGAAAATTATTTGGGAAGAAAAGTTTTCAAGTGTCATTGTATTATTCATCGAGAAGCTCTTTGTGCCAAGGTCTTAAACTTGTCTTTCGGTGTTGACCCCATGGTGCGCTGTATCAACAAAATACGAGCTCGTGCTCTGAATTAACGAAGATTTCATATGCTTTCCCCGAAGAAACGAAAGAAAATGGCAAGTGACTCCTTCACTGTAGTGTGCACTGGTTTTCCAAAGGAAAGTCGCTTGCGAGATTTTGTAGTTTGAGGGAACGTGTTTTAGAATATCTGGAAGAAAACGACGAACTACCCAGTGAATGCTCGCTCCTCATGAGTGAAAATTGGCAGTTGGATTTAGCTTTTCTTACCGATATAATGGAAAATTTAAACAATTTTCATTTAAGATTACAGGGAAAATAATTGTATTTTTTCTACCGTAGTTGGTCATATATCTCCTTTTGTGAACAAACTTTTACTTTTTTTGTCTGGATTTTGGAGAGAAAAAATTAACTTACTTCCCATTCATGCAGGAATTATCTGCCAAAGTTAGTAATGTTCCGAACTATGATAGATTTAAAAATTTAATATCCATTTTACAGGATTCTTTCAGTGCCAGGTTTGAGGATTTTAAAGATGATAAAAAAATACTGAACTTTTCACTAATCCTTTTTCGATTTCTCTTCAAAACATTAATTGTTACCCACCTCTGGTACAAATCAAAATTATTGACCTAGAGCACCATATTAATCTGAAAAGCAAATATAAGGAAATTATTTTAACCGCAAATGATCCGAATTACATCGAATTTTGAAAATTTGTGCCACCAAGCAATTTTCCAAATTTACATGATTTAGCGGTCAGATATTGTTGTAGGTTTGGATCAACATATGTTTGTGAAGAAATGTTTTCTGTTATGAACGTAATTAAATCAAAATATCGCTCAAAATTGACTGATATGCACCTATAAAACGCTTCATTTTTTTAGCATCTTCACGAACTAATCCAAATGTAGATGATTTTGCAAAAACAGTAAAATTCAAAAGCCCCATTATAAGAAAGACTACTGCTTAGTAATCTTTTAAAATTAAATGTTTCAAGTTGCTTATTTTTATTATAAGCTAACTGACTGATCCTGTAAAAATTTACCAACAATAAAATATAAGTTTCTACTTTTTTTTTAACTTTTATACCATTTTTTTTTACATTTTCACTACATAGAACTTGCATTTAAAAATATGTTTTTGGTGTAAATAACCCATAATAGCCTATAAGTAACATTTTTTCACTTTTGTATATTTTTTAGTTTGGTGGAAATGTTGGAAGTGGCACGCGTAACTTTTTTTTATCAGATTGTGGCACGCTTCCCAAAAAGGTTGGCCACCCCTGTGTTAGAGAAATATATCCCTTATCTTCAAAATATTTCAAATAAATAATATATTCTTTAAGTTTTTCAAAAATAGTCAAAATTTTAATTAAACATTTAATAACTTTGTCATTTATGAAGATAATCTCACTAAACCTTTTTTTTTTCGTGTGTAGAACAATGTTACCCAAAATCTGCACGAAGATTGAAAAATTGCTTAAAAATTACGGATTTAAAAAATTGTGTTTTTAGTCTAATACCTTTTTGCGAGAATTAATTCAGCTAAACCAGGGATGGCGAACCAGCGTTCAATGAGTTGAACAGGCTGAGAAACCTGTCCAGCGATAACTAAAAAGTAAAAAATAAATTAAATGTAAAAAAACTTTTTAAGAACAAGCTTTTATTTAAACGCGCTAAAAAGAATAAAATAAACTTTTCCTTTAAAACTTTTTTTACTATCAACTTATAACGTCATTACACAATTTATATGATATAAAAGCTTGTCGCGAGATTTAACTGTGTAGATAAACAAGTAAAATAAATAACTTGACCTGATTGATTTTGGTTTTTAAAAATTCAAACTAAGTAAATATGAGTACTTAAATATTGCGACAAGCTTTTATATCATATAAATTGTGTAATGACGTTATAAGTTGATAGTAAAAAAAGTTTTAAAGGAAAAGTTTATTTTATTCTTTTTAGCGCGTTTAAATAAAAGCTTGTTCTTAAAAAAGTTTTTTTACATTTAATTTATTTTTATTGTAGACTAAGTGTATTCTTAAATTTTTAAAAATAATGGGAGTAACACTAAGAATATTTTTGTATTAGTATTTTTTGAATATGTTGTATTTTTGTATTATAAAAATAATCATTGGAATATATATTATTCTTAAGAGCTACTGTGTTACGCCATCTGGGAACTGAATATGTAGGTAATTAAGTAAAGAAAACACTTGGAAATGTGAATACTTACTACTACATTCTTTAATAATAGCCAACTATTTTATAATCTTACAAAGAATTTAATTCATACTATTCAGAATTTTTAGTACTTACGTATTAGCGTCACTGCAGCAAAACTTGCGGCACGTGAATCACGTCTGATATCAAAACAACAAAATTCTTACATGTTTTATCTGAAGAAAAACGATTCTCTTGGCTCAGTTTTAGTTGCGGTGACGCTAATACGTAAGTTCCGAATTTATTTATATATAGAGATAACTATTAATAAAATTAATTTGGTATTTTTAGTCTATACAATATCTAATAAATCTTTTAATTTTTTAATTTTTTTTCTAAATTTTTTAAAATTATTAATTGTTTACGTTATTAAGACATTTATTTAACATTTATTCAAATATATATTAGACATTTGCATGCAGGTTTTTAATTCTTTTAAACATACACTTCGAATAAAGCGTGATCTTGTGGCAGTTGGCAGGAAATAGCTAACCTCTAAAATAGGCGTAGTAGAAATTCCCATACGAACGCAGCAAATGGCCTTACCATGTCAAATGTCAGTCGGTAAAATCTTCATGCAGTTAGGACATTCCGCGGGAAAAGCATTCCCACATTGTCAGACGAAAACAAAGCTTTACTTCAAGAATGTTTCTACCTTATACGAAATCTTAGTGCAAAATGCTGTATTCTCTTGGCTCTGGAAGATATGTAAAAAATATTTGCATGCTTTTTTCTAAAAGCTTTCAAGTTACTTTTATGGAGGTCTGTATGTCTTTCGGATAAAGATGAAAAATGACAACTTCTGACTTATTCAAATATTGAAGCTTTTAATGTTTATGATTTACCAAGAAAATATTCAACAGACATTTAATAATTAATGGTTGATTCACCCAAAAATACTTCATCAAAAATTTATTTATCTTCAATTTATTTGCTTAAGTATAATTAAAAATTAACACACGTGTTTCGGACATAGATCCTCTGTGACTATTTATAACAAACTTTAAATAATTCCATGCAATTCTGATACTCGTAACATATAATATCTTTTTATTGATAGTGCATTGAAACTGTATACTTCTTTATGAATCACCCTGTTTTTATCTTGAGATTATTATAATAACTTGTACAGTTATAGGATAGCTTTTCTTTTCTTTTTTTAATTCGTTTTTAAAATGAATTTTTAAAAAAAATTCTTAAAGTGTAGATTAGGGGGCCTCTGGTGAGGTAAATTTTTTTTGCCAACCGAAATCTTTCACCAAGCAACTTCGTTTTGCGACAGGTGTTTTTGGTAAACGGATTCGATAAACAAAGTATCTAAGGCATCTAGATAAAAAGTCACCAAACCCAAAGAAAATCGCCAAATCCAAAGGGTGCCTGCTAATCTACACTTTAACCAGACTGAACAGAGCAACAGACTATACAGACACAGATAGAACTAAATTTAACAGACTAAAATGTGCTTTAAAAACTAAAATATATAACCTGTTTGTTTTTAAATCCAAACTATAAGAAAGGATAAACTGATTTGTGAATTATTTCTTAAAGCATTAGTCTTCATACAAATTATCAGTTATAATTCTTTGGTACATTACAATAATGTTTCAGCATACTAGCCAGAAAACAAATATGTATGTAAAATCCTATTTCATTAAAAATTGTGACGATAAGTTGAATTCACATGTATACTATTACTTAAAAATTCCATGTATTTTTATCGCAGACATATAAAACAACCAGTTTTAAACTATGTTATTTTAATTACTTTGGGTGTGAAGTTATAAAATAATTGAAATATATAGTGTCTGTGTAAAATTTAAAATTTTCAGGATAACTAATTTATGAATCTATATTATTCATCTGGGTAGTGATTTTCTTATTTGGAAAATTAACCCTTTAACTGTCAAGTTATTTTTATATTTTGGGTACATAAATTATTAATTTTTTATGTAGCAAAAAATAAAATGTTTAGAAAAAAATAAAATGTACGCAGTAGTTAAGAAATGTATTTTGAATTACATACATAATTTTTTTTAATTTTTTGTAACAAATGAACGTTTGAAGTAGCTGCTACACAGCGTGGCAGCGGTTAAGTTCATTTCTATTAGAAACCTTATGTTCTAAAATAAAAAGGAATACTTACTATATCAGTTTAGTAATTCATTTGTGTCTCGTATTTATCCTATTAACTATAAACACTTTTTCAAGCACAAACCAACTTAATCATTCATTTTACCAGAATCATTTTTCCTTCCTTATCATTATCCATTTGCGACTTTTTGGAACAACAAACTTTGTACTGTCTTGTAGGCTCACGTTTCGCAGGAGTAAAAGGAATATTTGGCATAAAATGTTGTTCACACTAAGACGAACAGAGTTATCTACTGTAGGTGGTCTGCCGGGATTCTTTTGTCCAGAAGCTGCAAATTCCTATTTACAAAAGAGCTCTTCTACAACTTGGTTTTGACATTCTAAAAATGTTTTACGTTTCTCAACTACATTTTTATAGAGAAAAATGAGTTCCAGAGTACCTCGTCCAGTAAATGTAAAAATAACCTTTTATAATACAGTGAAAATCGTTTAACACCAAACTGAGGGGGACTGAAATATTTTTTTCGTGTTTAAAGAATTTCGTCTTAAAGGATATCAAGGAAAAAAAACATCCATCCAATAAAATTAAATTTATTAGATTAAATTTTATTTATATGTATACATATAAATGCATGTATTAAATAAATACCAACAAAACGAAAACGTTCACAAGAACTTAGTGAAATTAAATACAAAATTCAAGTTCTTCTTTTTTGATCTACAATCTTAAGAAGCCTACAGAAGTTTACAGCCTTATCTTCATATTAAGCGAAATAGAAGTTTGTTTACTCTCTGAGCTCTTTGTCATTTTTCTTGCAAGCAAATTTTTCTAAAATTGAAAAAATAATGCGAACCAAGCTCACTGATGTTTACTCCCGCACCAATGTTCTCTTCGCCGAATTTCAAAGTCAACTGATGAGAGATTAGATGTTTTTGTGTAGCATTTATAGAGATGGAGAATGAAAGAATAGCGTAGATAAAAAAAATTGGCTCGTGTCACAGTCTATCCGAGGGTATTCCAAAGCTAACTTAGTCTCCTTTCTACGAAACATGTGAAAACACCTCTTTCGTTTCACACCCCTCTTAAATCTAATGTGCCCGGCTGGGTTTTCCGTACATTTTTCCTTTTCCGTACGGAAACTCTTTCCGTGTTAAGCTATTTTCGTTTGGTGTTAAATGAAAAATTGCCCGAAAATACATATTTGTTGTCGGTAACTTTGTCTTATTTCATATTAATCAAAATTTCGCGAGCATTTCCACGTTAAACATATTTTACCGCGTTTATTTTCTGTCGTTTTCGGATTGTAGGTTGAAGGGATGGTTTCCGATCACAATGATCTACACCAGGGATAAGCATTAAGTCGATTGCAGGAGTACCGCCAAGATTTTTAGGGGTGACTGCCTTTACTTGGACCTGAGACATGCATACTAAAAGAAACATTTATGGAAAACCAATGCTGGCTAGACTGGAGAATCGGCGTTTCACATTTAATGCAAATGTGTTAACTTATGGTATCCGAACACGTTCGGAGTACTTTTTAACAAAATAGCATACTAAAACATTATAATAGTGCTTCTCAAACTTTCAATGTTTGTGACCCAATTTTCAGCAATAATTTTTATCGCGCCCCCTCTCCTATGCAATAACGATGTATTGAAGGCAAGAATAATGTACATTGAAGCTATAGCTACGATACGACTTTAATTTTAAACCGTAAAAATGATCAAGAAAAGTATTAAATTTTGAAAATGACAAACCCACGGGATTCACTCGTTATTTTTAAATTTGTTTTTAATTTATTATTGATAATTTAATTATCAAACACATTGCTCACTATTGATACATTTTAAGTACGTTATAACAATGTAAATGTTATCTATTGATAATTTATGGTGTTAATTATGGTTTGTATTGTTTATTATTAATTATAGTTAAATATATAAAATGAAATAAAATTATATCAATATCAGAAGGTGAATATATTAAACATCTTTAAATCCGTAGCTCACTCCTCTTATATTACTCTAGCTGGTATACCCGTTCTTCGCGCAGGTAATTTTTAAAAAACCTATATATATTGAAGTATAAAGAAACTTCTAATGAGTTAATTTTAAGTGAATTGCAAAGTAAACATCAAGGAAAGAACAATTTAGTAAATAGAATAGCGAAATCAATGAAATAATTAAAACTGAGTTGTATGGTATTTCCTAGGACATCCGTCAGGCATATGTAAACAGTATCTAAATCAAATTAATAAACATTATCATTTATGCCACTAAATTTCTTACTCACTCGTTTGACAGTTCTGAAGCATCATTAAATCCATCATCGGATTCTTCATTGCCAGATACAACAGGCTAAAAGACTACTAATCGGAACTTAAAAATATAGACATAAATTATTTCTCTACAAACAGAACTAAATACACTACTCCCAACGAAGTTCTCGTTGAAAGAAGAATAACATACCCAAGTCTCATCTACTTTCATTCATCCATCAACACCTATTGCTACAAATTTAATTATCAAACACATTGTGCACTACTGATACATTTATAAGTATATTTATATGAATGTAAAAATGCTTGTTTTATTTATTTTTTGTTATGTCAGTATGTATTTTGTTTTGCTTTCTTTCAATAAATAAACAACCATTTTAAATCTTTTATTTTCGACATTTGAATATGGTCGAGCCCCCTGCAGGTTATCACGCCCCCGTAGGGTGGCGCCCCACAGTTTTGAGAAACGCTGCATGATAAATGCTCTTTTAGGACTCAATACCAATAAATATTACTATTTAACTATCAAAATTTTAAAATAAATTCCCTGAATTTTACAAAAATCACAATTATAAGTGAAATTTTAGAAATATTTTTGAAAAACTCAAAGCAGTTAGAGAAAAAAGTAATAAACATATATTAGTAAAAGTATTACTAAAACAAATTAGATGCATTTATCTCGAAAGTGTACTAAAATTTTAATTTTTTACTAAAATTTGAATATTTTAGAGCTGATTAAGTAAACATTATAAGAAATGTGACATTTTTATGAGAGACATTTAAATAACAAGCTATAACTCAAAAAGTATTCATACAATAAGAAATTTTAGAACATTCTCTAGAAAATATAAATATCAGGTTTAAAAAGTTTTACGGAAATACATTCGTAATATTTTGAGTTATCAAACTCGCCATGATTGATTTTGAGAATTTAAATCCCCACTTCTGATAGATCAAAAACCCACTTCCGGTTTTTCTAAATTTATAAAATGGATTGTAACTTGGAGGTAGTGTAGAAACAAAACAAGTATGTTCGTAAAGTCAAAAGATAGCTCTATTCAATAAAATAAAAAAAAAATATTTTCTTGACTGAATTTGGTCATTTTCAACGTGTTCGGATACCTTAAGCAAATTATCCCGTTAAATGCTTTGACGACGCATGTCCTTCATTGGAGCGCAAGATAATGCTTAACACTTTCACTGGTGCTGTAGCGGGAAAAGGCAATCACTGCGAAGCACCACCAAAAATGAATTTTTCCCCAAACGCAGACTGAAAGGAGAATAAATGTTGATGACAGCTCTTCCCG
>BMAO01029041.1:0-70342 GCA_019973975.1 Trichonephila clavata
TTTATGTCTTAAAAACAACTACACTACAAGAATACATTTATGTATTAAAAACAACTACACTAAAAGAATACATTTATGTGTATTAAAAACAACTACACTAAAAGAATACATTTATGTGTATTAAAAACAACGCATTAAAATAATACATTTATGTGTAGTAAAAACAACTATTAAAAAATGCATACTGTACATAATTAATCTTTTTAACGAAAAAATCTGCTATATTTTTTTGTTTTGTTTTATGGCATTCAATCTTATACTTTGTCAATAACTTTCTCTACTATAAATGAATCTTGAAAAACGACCGCATCAATATAATTTTGATGGAAAATGTTGTGTAGTTTGTTTATTGACACTTTAGCTTCTCTGAGTTATCGGAATCAACTCCGATGGTCATCAAAGGGGCTACGTCACAGGGGAGACAAGCAGAGACAATATAACGCAAAACATATAAGACTGTACATGATAATGAGTCTTTGAGTTGTCGAGGGTTTTATTAGATCACTTCGAGTTATCGCGTGTTGTATTCTGGCCATCCACAGATTTCACTTCGAAATACTGAGAGTACCGAAACGTATTGTTTTAGTTCGAAATATCAAGAATTTTTCTAGGGGCTGAGCATATAATTCGAATTAGCGAGAGGTTCGTATTATCGAAGGTTTTAATTAGTGAGAATCAACTGTATTTGCTTCTCTACTAGACATAAAATGTTTTTCGTTATTTCTATAATTAAAAAAAGTTCATTTTTCTTGAGTTAAAAATCGATAAAATTATTACGATTTTTTTATTGTTGGCATCGAAACTGATAATTTATTATTTTAAAAATAAAAGGAATAAAAAATAATTTATAATCATATTTTCTTGGTTGAAAAACAATATCTTTTCCATCAACTCAACATGTCAATAAATATATTAATTTCTCGCATTGAATTAAAAATTTCAGTACAAAGTGCAGGGTGTAGAGGATATAAATAGTTCTTCAAAAAAAAAAATATATTCTCCAACAAAATATTTTGAATATACTCACAATCCCAGTACCAAACAGATTTTCTGAAATATCTGTGAAATATCCTATTATCCTTAACTGAACATCAAAGCTTCCCAGATCCATATTTGTTTACGTATATCAAAAGAAGAAACCATCATTTCACCTTTGAATATTTTTCGTAAATGGCAATTCCATGTCACATGGTGCATTTTTCCGGCGCACATCCTTTTTACAAAATTAATGAAGAATGTTTCTATGTACATATTTCAAAGGCACAGAATTTTTTTACTCTTTGTGCCTTTATTCTTACGTCTACGGTATTCCTGTTACACTTCTACAATCTTTTTTACAACTCGGATGTGGTGCATTTCGAAAAGGACCGTTATCATATTTTAAAAACGCAAATAACGCCATTTGGGAATTATATCCGTTACTGGTTGCTAAGATTTTTGCGATTCTTTTGGTCCATGCTTTTGATGGAATATTTTCTACTCTGTATTTGTGCTCGCTGCTCCGTTTTCCAAAAGTCATTCTCCGTCTTTGATGTGTTCCTTCGATTTTCCACCGAAAGAATCTCTGAATGTTTTTGGATGAATGGAAGTTTCAGGAGACATCTTATTCAATTGGATTCAAGAAAAGAATCAAAATTATTAAAACTTCTTTTTTTTTATTTCGGATTGATTGGTTTTGTCCATGAAAAATATTTTCGTTAGTTTATAAGAACTGCATAAATTGAAATGAAAATAGCTTTTCAATAAGTATTTTTCAATTTTATTATAAAAGGAACAATTTTCCAAACTTTCACTGAGGTATAGAATTAAGGTTTTTTTAAAAAATTAATTTTCGTTCAAAAGTTTAGTTTAAATCTCGCTCATACAATTGTTGATAAAATTTTAACGTGATAATACAAAGATTTTTGTGAAATATTACCCAAATAAAAACAATATTATTTTTCTGTATATTTTCTTTCAGGATTTCGTGCTTTCCCAATATATTGTGATCGCCGTAGCCCATGGGTTACAGCAACGAGCTTTTGAATGGCGTGTCATTAGTTCGGGTCCATATGCCACTGAAGACCCGCCGTGTAGGGGATCAGATGCACATTAAATCTATAAAGGCTCAAAGTCTTCCCGTTGATATAGCGTGGAAGTAAGGAAAAGGGTGTGCCAGCTCAGGTGTCGTCTTCATCATTTGACCTTGTTTTAAAATTAGATGTTCGATGCAAATAGCTCCCGTTTCGCTTTCTAGTACTACTCAGTCACCCATCATATTGAACTAAACTAAGCTCAGTGGCGGAACAGCCTATGAGGGCCAAGGCCTACTGTGCCCATCTCAGTATACGTGATCATTAGGCTCTGAGGCGCATGAACATATATCCTGATCCAGGTGGTCAGTCGGGGACTAAACACTGGGGGTTTTGTCTCAAAGCAAGCTTGGTATTTATTTGTCGACCCACTGAAGGGATGAAAGGCGGAGTCGACCTTGCCCAGCTCGAGAATAGAACCCCGGACCTGTGGTGTGGAACCGCGGTACGCTGCCACTGGGCTTCCCCAACATATTGAGTTTCCTTTAGTTCTTCAATAATAAGTCAAATTTGTATAAAACGAATTTCGCACAAATTCTTGTTTCATCATTTGACAAAAACCTTTCTGCTCTCAACGCTTCTTTCAGAGAGGGTTGTCCAAAGACGCTAAATCTGTACTTATATTCGATTGTGGTAGCTCGGTGATCAAGGTGGCAAACTCGTGTCTGGCGTTCATGAGTGTCACTTGAAACCTCATCCTGTAGAAGGACTGATGCACGGGAACTCTGTCAAGGCTCAAAAGCCCTACTGTTGGCGTGGTGTGGTAGTAGTCGTCCTCGTCACTTCTTTTTGTTTACCATGGTTCAAAATTACGAAGTCCGTCACCAGTAGCTCTCTTTGCAGCTTTATAGTGCGACGTTATTATATAACTCACTATACTTATAGGGAGAATGTTTCGGTATTGCCCAATGGAATTCCTTTAATTTCTCTTATGTTATATTAGTAGTGTTGGGTCTTCATTTGCATTTTGGAGGAGAATGTTGCAATCCTAGTTGAAACATCTCTTAAAACGTCCTTCAAAACGACTTTAACTTTCTTCAAAAGTTTACAATAGCGCACTGCGCTATTGTAAATAGCTTTACAATAGCGCTATATTCTTCGTGAAGAAACTTGATTGACAATACTCTCCGTGAATCCCCCTCCTACCTCGCCAGAAAAAAACAGTTGTGCAATTGCGAGGAACCATTTCCAGCAGATAACCGACTTTTAGCTTTGAGTGGATTAGTTTTAATTTTTGAGCGCCATTCTCTCTATTAAACTGCTTTATTTCAAGGATGTATTGAACTTTTGGCATTTAAAATTTGCATCAAAACTGTACCTCCTACTTTATAGAAATTCAAATTTCTGATCTTTTCACCTTTTGATTTGCATTCAAAATTCGAGATTCCCTCCTAGTTGTGATTTTGCCAAATAGTGATTCATTTAGAATATTGAATTACATACATGCATAGATTAGGCAGTTTTGTCATTCATTTCGAGAACTGTGTTATTAAAATAAGCTCGTGTATTTGTCGAGTTTTCTCTCCTGTTAGAACTGCTTTTGGTCAGTAAGTTATGATCCGAATTTTTAACTCCTTCCATTTTTAAAAGATTATATCATTTGCATATTTGAGACTAGAATTAGTATATAATACCGAACGGGGTATTTAGTCAGTGCCATATTTAATTAAATTTACCATTTTGTTTGCTTATAATTTAATATTTGATTATTATTTAAGAATTAATACAAATGCAATAGGTACTTTGTGTTCATTCATCGTGCTATCGACTAAATAAATGAACATATGAAAAATAAAAACGTACCACCGAAATTATTTAAACTTTAAATAACACTTATGTTTGCTACTATAAAGTATATAAAGATAGTCTTTCGCTTTTTAAAAAGCTATCAAATTTATATTTGATTCATACATCTTAGTATTTTTAATGACACAAAAAAAAAATTAATGTATGTTTTGAGATTTGAAGAGTTATTCAATGGATATATTTTTCTTTTACGTGCTGTTATTAGTGTAGAATTTCAAAATACTGTTAAAAATCGTATATTTGAGGAATTCAGAACAAATATACAAATGACATTATTATAGTAAATTTTAAAAAATATTGTACACTATTTGTAATCAGATTTCATCTCTAAAAATCCACCTTCAAATCAATTATGTAAGGATTTCAAAACAAATATAACTTATTCTGTTGCGCAGTTTTAATTGGGAATTTGTAAATCTTTGTATTCAAATTTCGGTGTAAATTCCCTTTTTTTGTAATATTTCTGTATCTGGGGAAGTTAGTGAGTGTCTATTAAGGTCACACTGTAAAGCAACACGAGGGCTTTTAGGGATGGACCGCTTAAGATCAAACTAGTAAAATGACGCTGACGACACCTAAGCTGGCACCTTCCTCACCTAACTACCACACCACGCCAAGAGGAGGACCTTCTGCCTCAAAAGATTTAAAGTGCATCAGCGCCACAACACGGTGGGTCTTCAGTGGCACTGGGGTTTGAACTCGTGACATGCCAGCCACGGGCTCGTGGTTATGACCATTAGGTCACCGTGACTACATATTTGTATTCAAACGTATTTTTAAGTATTTATAAAAATTATTTGTGGAATTGTTTGGTATATATCATATGTCTGTAGCAGAAAGACAATATGCATATGAAATTACAATTCGTCTGGAGTATAGTTACTATGGACTAAAATCTATCCTGTTATGGACAAAAATCCAATTCTCTGTTCCCTTAGATAGAGAATAGCCTTTAGAGAGAGACTTTATTCCTAAAGATGATTGAAATTCAAAATTTATATTCATTCGCTTGTGGAATTTAATTTTTCCGATCCGAATTTTCAACTCGCTGAATAATCGAAATTCATAAATCTATCATTGATTTTTTTATATGTGTAAAATTAAATCATTTCTTCAACCATTGAGCATTATGTAAACAACGTGGTATGTAATTATTTACGTGTTCTTTTCTAATTAAATGACACTTTGTTAATTATTTCAAACGTTAATTACATTGCATCTGATTGCTTATTGAATCAACACAAAACGTTATTTCATCATTTATCTGTTTTTTAACAGTGCAAGGTACTCTATATCACATTAAAACCTATCCAGTTTCAAAACATCATTTTTCCCTATCTAGGGAAACGCATTTACTCTGTATCAACATTAAGAATGCATTATGTTAGTGGTCCCAAAGCTACTTTCTCTTCTCCAGTGCATTCTGAAACAGATCGTGCGTTGTATTTTGAGAATACAAATAACATTATTTGTGAATTGCATCCATTTGTGTTGATAGAACATATTTTTCGCTTCATTCGATGCCTTCGTTGAATCCGTTTCCGTTTTATGTCGTCTGCTTTCATTTTTCAAAGTTATTCTTCATCTCTGATGTGATGCCTTCATTTTCTTCCGCTAAAAGGAAATCGAAATGTTTCCGATGACTGGTAATTTCAAAAGACCTCCCCCTACTGCATTCCGAATGGGAAGGAATCTGAATATTTTATGGGTTCTCTTTTAAGGGAGAATTGTTTGTTTACTTAAAAATAATAATTGTTTTTTGGTATAAAAACAAATTTTTTTACATCAATAAGAGTAAAAAGCTTTCGAAATGTGATTATTAACTTCGTCAGTGAGGGGGAAAAAAAGAAATTTAATTCGAAAATTTCTTTGGAATATGTTGTGAAGGGTATCTTTTAGTATAAGGCGATGGAGCATAATGGTATCGTCAATATTTTCAATCGCTGAAGTTAATGCATATTCACAGAAGATAACATGCGTCATTTTGTGAAATTTACTGTTTCAGAGAAGAGATGGCGCTTAGATGTTTTAGAAAATATAGTTAATAAATATGTATATTAGGATAGATCAAATTTTTTTTCAGAATTTTAAAACCTACCTATTTAGAAAACGTGTTCTGTGGTATGTAGATGAAGGGGAAGATAAAATAAAAATTCAATTTTATATTAAGTACTGCACAACAAAGGGAATGAAGTTAAGTTATCTGAACCTTTCATGATAAGAAGGATCAAAAGGATTGATAAAATTTTCATATAAAAATTTCACTTTTCATATTTTTTTTTCTGCTTCATTTTTTTCATTTATCAAACAAACATTTAGTTTCGCAACATTAAAAAAATTCTTTATTGTAAATACTAATCTTTGGCATAATTCTATCATTTTCCATTACTCCAAATTCATTCCAGAAACAAACCATCGTTAAATAGTTGACAGTGATTGACGAATTTACGCGTCATGGGAAAGTTGCAGGATTTTGTGTATTGACGAGTATACTAGTCGTGCATAAAAAGTAGTAATCACTGGCTATTTAAATTGTAATTTTTAAGGAAAACAAAACATACTCTTTAATTTTAAGATATTTGGAATATTTTAAAGCATAGCCGGAGTAAAATAAATAAATAAAAAAGGAAAATTTAAGATGAACTAGTGCGTCCCCATATATACCAGATGAAACAGCGTATAAGTTCTTCATTTATAAGGGGCATTTAAATGAAATTAGGTCACTAGTGGAAAGTAAGGGTAAAACAATTTTATTAACTCAAAACGGTTGTTAAACACAGTGCATAGACTCTAATATAGTCGCTAAAACTGTTGGCACATTTATCACACTGTTCGGCGGTCAGTTGGTGGGGACCCACTGTGCACAAATTTTTGAAAGTTCAAGTGTTGATGCATTATGGTGTGAGTGGTGCCCACGCTAATACCCAGTAACCAATGGATCTCGTCCACGTTGACTCTACGGTTGTCCAAGACTAAAGTATTCACTTCCGCAATTATTTCCAGTGTGATGACTCGATGAGCCTGTCCAGGTTGAGCATCGTCTTCCAGTAACTCGCACTCTTCAAGGAATCTTCTGCGCCATTCCATAACACTTGAACAACACAGATTGTACTCACCGTACACATCCTTCATCCGTCGATGCATATCAAGGTTTCCAACTACCTCCGCCGCCTAAAAATCAAATCACTCCTCGTTGTTCCTTCTTACTCGCCTGCATGTTCAGTAGTGGATGATAACTTGTGCGACCACCTTCTTTTCGGCGGGTAACCACACTGTCGCTATGAAACGTCAAACGTTGCGCACGCGTCAGTATTTCTACCGATAGAAGGTGCCATCATACACGTAGTTACGCGGTGCCACCTTTCATGTAATGCAAAGTTAGACGCACTGACCAGGTTTCATTTGAATGAACCTTATATGTGCGCTGATAATGTTTTTTAGATGTTATCTTAAAAGGGCAAAGACAAAAGTAGCAAAGTTGACTTTTACTAGGTTTTTTAAATTCTTACCTTTATATGTTTTTAACTTTTCTTGCGTTTTTCGAATAATATATATGTAATGTATGTTTATGTTAACCAAAAAAATAAGTATTAGTCATAAAATTGCTAATTTTATAAAAATGAACCCATCTTTTTGATCCTATATTTTAACGCAACTTACTATGAGATTGACGAGTAATTAGTCATCTCTCTACTTCAGTGGCACACATAATTGCGCGCACTGAAAATGGAGCACCACAGTTCACTGGTTCATACCCCTAGTGTTGTTCTAAAATGTTTTGCCATCAATATACAACCAATCCATTTGGAAAAATTCATTTTTGCCCTAAATGTTTGCCTTATTTGTGGTCAGTTCACTGAATGTATTGTCTGAAATATAACATGTGGCCGCGATAGCCTAGTGGTCAAGGTAACGAATCATGGCTGTCTGTCACGAGTTCGAGCCTCGTACCACTAAACACCCCCCGTGTAGGGGAGCGATGCACGTTAAATCTGTCGAGAGCTCAAACATCCTCCCGTTGGTGTCGTGTGGTAGTTAAAAGAGTGGGTTCCAGATCAGGTATCGTCCTCGTCACTTGACCAAGGATCAAAATTACGAGACCAATCGCCAAAAGCCCTCGTGTAGCTGAACAGTGCGACGTTAATATTCACTCACTGAAATATAACATTGGTTTTTACCGCAAACCAAACGTCTTTTATCCAAATTTGTTTATGGATCAACCGAGAAAGTATCATGCCGGATTTTAAATATTTTATAACACATGGAGATTTTTAAATTATCTCAACATGTTTTTTTTTCGCTCTTCCCCTTTTCATGAACTTAATGAACATTTCTCAATGTCTACATTAAGATGGTGGAGAAATTCTCCATTTATGCGGTGTACGACCGGAAGACATGTCTGCAATCTTCTTTATTACTCCGATGCATTTCGAAAAGGATCGTCGTTATACTTGGAAAAACGCAAATAACGCCATTTGGGATTTACATCTGTTACTCTTTGCTACGGATTTTTTCGCTTTTCCATTCCTTCTATTTATTTGGGGGAATAGTTTCCGCTTCGTATCTGTGCTCCTCGTGCCGATTTCGAAAACCATCCTCCCTCTTTGATGTGATGCTTCGATTTTCCGCAGAAGGAAGTTCTGAATGCTTTTGGATGACTGGAAATTTTAGAAGGGGACCCTGCTGCGATTTCTTTTCGCAAAGGAATCCCCGAGTCTTTTAAGCTTTAATTTTTTTTTCTTTTATAATGTATGGATTGGATTGACTGTGTGTGGAAGGAATATTTTGTGTTCGTTTGAGTATGAAAGTGACATCAATCGAAACGATGTATTTTATGTGTGTAATGTGTTCCCCTCTTGTTTTTATTATGTCATTTAAAATAATATTGTTTTTTATCAGTTCTCTTTCTTTTTAACGAACGGAATTTCCCATTTATACTGTGGCCGTGATAGTCTAGTGGTTTTATTCACGTACTCGTGGTAGGCATTGTCGAGTCACAGGTTAGAGTCCAGATATCAAGTGACCTGCCGTGTAGAGAGTCTGGTGCACTATAAATCAGTCTCCGCTGAAAGTGCTAGCTCAAGTATCCTCCCTGTCACCAGACCGTTGTGACGATTTTGGAAGTTGATCATTAGCGTGAGACTTAAGAAATTAAATTATTGATTTACTACGTCGACAGCTATTAATTACAATATTTACATAGAAATAGAAGTTATGTAAACAATGGAGTATTTAAATTCCACAGAAAATGTTACTGGTCAAGGAGGAGGTAAATACAACATCTCTTTTTGAGTGTTTCAAACGGACTTTCCTCTCCACTCTCCTGGGGTGGGGCGGTTCCTTCTTACGCCTCGAATTTCCCTCGGAGATTCGGTTTGCAGCTAGAGTGTTGTTTTTCTCACGGCCATTGGTTGTCGGCGTGATGTCGTATGGAATGACCCTGCAATATTTTAGGGGTAAACGTGTGGATATGAACGGCTTTCTGCTATCTGCATAGGGAAACCAATCTTGCAGCTGCGAGGTGGGAAAACTGTACACCGTGGTTCAGATTTAGGAGGTCAGTCTCAAATAGTTCTAGTGTTGCTTCAAGTGCGATGTTGCTAAACTCTTCCACTTCCCGTTCATACAAATGAATAAAAACTGACCCCGAAAGGTTTCTCCTTTTTTACCATGTTTTTATTAACTCGCTTTCTTGTCTCTCCGGGTGGAATTTTGTAATTCATTTTAAACTAACTTCCCGACGAACTAGATTTGAAATTTGGACTATAGCTCAAAAGTGGATGACAATGCATGAAAATGTAAAAAAAAATAAGTTCTAGTCTCAAACCCGGGCACCCGAAGAGGCGGGCCCCGATTTCGAAAGGTACCCCATAACTCCTTAACTTACACGAATTTACACGAACAAAGACCACCTGTTGATAGCACGGGTCAAGTTGCGTCTACGTATTCAATTCGTGAATCTGGTGTCAAAGACAGGTTACCATGTTTTTATTAACTCGCTTTCTTGTATGTCTGCCCGGGTGGAATTTTGTAATTGATTTTACACTAACTTCCCGATGAGCTAGCGACTTGAAATTTGGACTATAGCTCAGATGTGGAGAACAAGGCATAAAAATAGTTATAAAAACATGGTACATAAAAAAACTTTTTATTAAGAAAATCATTCTACTATAAATGAATTCAGAGGAAGAAAACAAAGAAAAAAATCAAGTTAAGTTTAACTTAGTCGCTTACAGTTCGGTTGCATTGTCGTTCACATTACTGGCGATATGTCGAGTCCATCTGTAACTGAATCCATACATCTATTTAAAGATAGCAATAAATTTACAACTTTGTTTCCTTTAATTACTTTGAAATAAATCTGTGCTTATCTCTAACAGTTTTCTTTTCTTACTCCTTTCAGTTTATAAGTTTAAATACGCTTTGATTTTTTTTAAAAATTGATATCATATTATATATATCATTTTTGATTCATCATATTTTTTTTTTGCGTAAATCTCTAGAAGTTTTTAATAAACGAATCAAAGAGCGTCTCTAAACTTGCACTCGGATTAGATGTGACATTCATAAATGCAATTAAGAATATTTTCTTAAGATTCATCTGTATAAACTTTTTCGGCGCGACTTAGAACGAAATAACTTTTCTACAAGGTGCAATATTTTGTGAGAGAATTTTTAAGGAGCATACTTTTTTCATTATCAAGTGTTGTGCTTTATTTTAATTCTATTCTATATTTTGAGATAGCAAAAACCTTTATTGATAAATGTGTTTACTTTTGAAGTTCTGTTTTGTGGGTTTTAAGTTCAGTAATAATTTGATGTAATCTTATAGTTTGCGTTGATATATTTGTTTTAATTATGATAACCATATATATGATTCAATTTACCCATTTAAAGAAGACATTCAGCACTGCTTTAAAAGCGTTGCTTAAATTTTTCCAGGTGACCTGTGGCACTCAGAACAATTCTCAGT
The DNA here is from genome assembly GCA_019973975.1 of Trichonephila clavata. Lineage (NCBI taxonomy): Eukaryota > Metazoa > Arthropoda > Arachnida > Araneae > Nephilidae > Trichonephila > Trichonephila clavata. Next base: position 10,852 of record BMAO01029041.1, read on the forward strand.
GCCAATCAACACTACTAGAAGGAAGCTGATAAAAATTTGCAATTGACCTTATTTGACAAACAACTTCAACATTATAGACATTTACGGAATTACTAAAAAATTTTGAAAGAAAACTCTGAAGATAAATTTACAGCTATTTTGTAAAGTATTAAATGTAGTTGTTGTAGAGATTTAATTGCCTGAAGAGAGAAAATTGCCTGTACTCTGCTTCCCGGTTTTGATTCTACATATCTAAATAAAATCTTTCCTCATACGAAAAATGAAAAAGCAAAGAAATTGATTAACAACTGAATGCTCAGAATCATGTCAAATTGAAAGTCACTAATTATACCCCGATTTGCCAAACTAGCAAGATTGAACCTGAAGCAAGCACAAGGTTTGCATTAAAATTATTTATCTTTTTATTTAATTATAATGAAAGGAAATACTTATATATATATATTTTATTTTGTCTAGTTCTTATTTTAATAAATATGTTTAAAACCCATAATATGTGCACAATTTTAATATAATTTTTGTAGAAAAAATATTTATTTCTTAATATAGAATAAACAGCATAAAATATATCTTTAAATGATGCAAAATTAATATATAATGTAACTAAATCTATATTATTGACCTCCATTCTTTAGCTTGGGAATCGAATTGTTTCAAAAATGTTCTAGTGTGCTGTACGCTGAATCCTATTGGTAGACGGGTTTGGCACGTCAGAGCTAAAAGGCCTGACATAACATAAATGCCTTATGTCGATCAGGATAGAAATTTTTTTAGAATACATTATTTAAAGTTGGTGAATGATAAAATTTGAAATGTTTTAAGTTTGAACTGGATGGGGTAGGCATTATTAGGTGTACCAGAAAGTTCTGTCCGTTCCGGTTACAGTAAGTCCAAAGTTCGGAAAAGCCTGATTCAGCTGAACAAACCATTTCAGACCATGTTCGAAAATTAGGATTGGTGTGGAAATATTCGAGATGGTAATTCCACATAAGTTAAGTGAGGAGAATTTGAATGATCATATCATCATATATGTACATCTGAATTCACAAAACAAATCGAACCCTTCTTGGACAGAATAAGATGAAAATTCGTTATCTATGAAAACGAACAAAAAGCTGAATTTGAAGAAGTTCTGTGAGAAAATGGTTAATTTAAGAACGAAACTCTAAGGAAAGAAGACGATAAGGATCAAAAAGATACTATACTGCTTCACGATAATAGCTTGTGCTGCTTTGTGGACTCTTCAAAAACTTGTACAGCTATACTGGAAAATTTTGTCGTATCCCCATATTCCCTGGATCTAAAACCCCTCAGTTATCATTTGTTTCTGTCCTTTCTAAACTTCTTGCAGGGCAAAAATTTCAAAAACAAAGTTATTTGTCAGCACTTATAGAATTTTTTGCCTCTTTAAAGCAATTTTTAAAAAAACCGGTATATGCAAATTATTATCTCGCAGGCAAGAAGTCATAAATAATAATGGCAACTATATTATTTTGTAAAACTTTTTAAAGGTATGAAATTTTTAAAATTTTTTTTAATTCTAAAAACAAAACAAAAATTCTGTTAGATCTAATACTTACGACTTAATATACTTCTATTACTGATATTTTTGACAAACATTGTTATACAAGCAAAGTATTCTTATGAATAAATTTTAAACACCAAACTCTCTTCACTATTCATTGAAACTCTCATCTAATTATTATTCAGATCCTAAAATTTTAATTGCTTAAATTGTGAGCTAATGGAGTATTAGTTTTATTTTCATTTCTTTGACAATTTAATAAAATGTAAAACATTTTATAAGTATTCTCTAAATCTTTACATTTTCAGCCAAACCTGGGAATTTTGTGTTTCCTAAAATAACATTTGCCTCTGGCGAGCTTTCTCCATAAAAGTTCCTCTACAATCTAACGAGAAGTATATTTAACGTCCTTTCTCTCTCTCTCCTCTAAATAACGGTTTTATGTCGTCTCTGGAGATATCCCTTTCGGAATGATTTAATAAAATCTTTTCTCTGTACTGTATTAAGAAGTAGCTCGTATTATGCTTTTCTGGTATGGTTGCTGTATTGCTGAAAACATTTTAACATAGTTACCTTTCAGTTTCAATAGTATTTGCTCAAATATCTTATTTAGCAAATAATTCCTTTGAAAAAATACAAATGTTGCTGCTTAAAATTATCTTTATTTATCCATCTAGAAATACTTTCAGCTTGTATTTGTTTGTTACACCGATTTTGGAAATTATCCTCGTCTTCAATATGGTCTCTTGGTTGACAATAAAATGAATCTGTATGGTTTTCAATGATACACCAATTCATAATGAAGAATCCTATTTTCCCATCGAAAACATTGGTAATCTGTAAAATGTAGTTTTCTGCCACAAGAATGCATTTTCAATTGATTAAATAACTAGATTTCCTCGTACGTATGTTAACAGTGTTGATATAAATCGAATCTATAACTTTAACAAATATGTACACAGGTCTAAAATTTTGATTATCTCTCATACAGTTAAATTTTCCATTTTTAAAAACCTGTGGCTCCGATTAATTTGAGCATTATTTTGTACATTATTTAATTCATTTTTAATTTGTAATAAACATAATTTAATAATAATAGATATTTATTTATTAATTCATTTCTTCTCGTGGAAATATTTCCTGTCAACATTCGGTTTGAGTTTATATTAACAGTCAAAGTAATGAGAAAATATATTAGACTAGTAATATAATATTAATATAACTTGCAGTTTTTTTTTTCTTTTTGACCTTATCATTGCCGTCTACGAAAAATACTTTTATTCCTAATTCATACCTAAAAATAGTGGCATTCTTAATGGCTTTAAATGAGCTAACCTTACTGTGGACTATAAATTATTATTTATTGATAGATTGACAACTCGGTAGATTATCTAAATTGATTGTTTTAAATTTTTTCGAATCGAATTGTTATAGTTCCAAAGAAATTCGAAGAAAATCGTTAGGGAGTCTGTTAGAATACAAGGTGTAGCACAAATGAATGACTGGATTTTTGAAATTAATGTTTTCTTAATTACGAGGGTGAGTCGGAAAATAAGTTTCTTCTGTCGACTGTGGTCAGAGCTGTGTATGAAAGTTGAAACACAGAATGAGACATTAAAAATAAGACAAATAACTTTATTTTTCCACTTAAGAACCAAGTACATTGAGAAATTTGTGATACCGCTTAATAATCTTCAAAAATCACTCCAGGAAAAACTCAGTTTTGCGTACGAAGATGCATTTAACGGCTATGGGCTAAAAAAGACGCAGCGGGTGAACACGTAAGACACTGATACATCATTCGTTAGTACATTGGGTACATGCTTCGCGGTACTGTGACACCCTGTCGAAATTAAAAGATTTGGAAAAGAGCCGCCTCTTGGTTGGGAGCACCTACTCCATCCGCCATACAACCCTGATCTCGCACCCAGTGATTTTCATCTGTTTCCGGCTTTGAAGAAGTATCTCACCAGAAGATGCTTTGAAATGCTAAAGTCAAACAAGCCTTTAAACTCTTCTTCCGTCTGCAAAGCCCTGAGTTTTTCCTGAACGGCTTTTTGAAGCTTATCAAGCGGTATGACAAATGTGTCAATGTACTTGGTACTTAAGTAGAAAAATAAACTTATGTCTTATCTTTAATTTCTCATTCTAAGTTTCGATTTTCATACACCACTAACCACAGTCTTAGGGGAAACTTATTTTCCGACTCATCCTCCTATTACAATGAGTGAGATACACGAAATTAATGAAAAATATACCAATTTTTTCCCCACCATCAACCACCGATGCCAAAACTGCAAGAACTGAATTAACGTATTTGAGAAGAAAAAGGGAACCATTAACAATGTAATAATACAAATGAGTGGAATGTACTACATCCCCTGTAAGATTTTTGTCATGTAACAAAAGTCTCATACATCAAACATTCGTAACTAAAAATAAAACTTAGTTTATTTTGCTTCAATTTTGTGTACCCACTTATTGTAATGTGTGTAATAGTTTCAAAAATATAATATTTAAAATCCGGTTTTTCATTTGTGTCCTTAGATTTCTTCAAGGTAATGATCATCTCTCCTTTTTTAATGCCGCATGATAAACATGGAACGACAAATAAGATTTCTAAATTGATATATAACCCCTTAAACCTTCACACTTTCCGATCTAAAATTTTGCTTGTGGATGTTTTCCGAACTGTTAGAAATAATTGCATGAAATTTTGGACTTGGTAAATTTTGTAACTTGAAGAATTTAAATCTGTAAAAATTTTGAAATGCCGCACTTCTTACTGTACCGTGTTGAAGGAGAAAGATGATGGTGTTGTAAGACTGCAAAAGAATCTAATTTAGCTACAAATATTTATTCACGATTCTACTGCAAATATTTACAAAATTTACAGATTTAACAGGTTTTTGGAGTAGAGATAAGCAGCAAGCAAGACACAACTCATTTTGACAGATCAATAGTGTCTACTCATAGGTCTCTTCCTCGACTCATTTTTTTTTCTTTTTAAACAATCCTCTTCAGAATCTGCTTTTAAGTTTATTCAAGATATTTCGAGTTGATAAATATATATCTCTCAGAATAATATCTGATGTGAAGGCGAAAGTACTTGGTTATTACTTACGTATTACTTATTCTACAATATCAAATGAAGTGTTTCTCTGATTCTTTACAAGATTATTTTAAAACATTTTACCGTCATATTTTACCAAGCAGCCGTATTACAATGAGGATGAATGAGAAGCTTCGTAAGTGTGTTTAATAATTCATTTATTTCAAATTGACTCGACTTTTTCAAAATAAAAGAAAATCATTAGTTATTTGTTTCAAAAGGGGTTTATTAGAAACACATTATTATTCAATATTTGAAATTATTTTTTTTAAAAAAAGAAAAGGGTTTTGGTAAACGAAAGAGTAAAGAACATTAATTTGTCATTTTTACGTTACAAATGTAAACTAGAGAGATCATGAGAATCCAAACAGATTTCGGAACTATTTTCCGGCCAAAAACTTCCAAACACCTGCCCGAGAACTAAATTTTATTCTCAATTCTGCAAAACTTCCATTTCAGTTGAATGGAACAGTTTCTGGGGGGAAAATAAATCGAAAAATGTCGTCAGCTTTTCAACTTTGTTTACTTTTTTGTGTTCACCTGCCTCTTTCAAGAGAGCAGTGCTGTTTTGCGGATCAACTCAGCGACAGATTAAATTTATAGCTTGGTAAATATTTTCGAAAGGTTTTTTTTTCTTTCGCTATTGTTGTGGTCCATGAATCTTACTTATTCTTTTAATCTTACACCCAGGAAACCTTTTATGATCCGGGATTAAGAGCAATGTACGATAAAGTTGTTTTTCTCTCTCTCAGGAAGATGACTGTATATTTCATCTTTTCTTTCAAAGTTTTTCACTGGGGGAAATGAAGCTTTATTGTTTGTCAAGAAGCATTATTGCGTTTAGATTTAGATTGATAATTTAAAATAAAAGTGCTGACTTTACTTTCTAAGGGCTTCAGAGTAAAATGAAATGAATAGCGCATTTATGGGTTTCAGTTTTCATTTATGAAAACTTTGTGAGTGAGCAAAATATATTTGTTACTTTATATTTTTTTTCTATATTTTTCACTACTAACTTTAAGTGCTTGTTTTTTAAATTAATGGGGTGACTTTTCGTTATTATAAAGATGATTGTCGATTTATTAAATTGAAGTTAAACTCCAACAATATTTATTGAAAGATGCTGTCATCTCTGCTGTAAGTTTACAAAATGAAATCAATTACCCTTTCTTACAATTACTGTACATTTTAAAGAATACTCGATCACTGAGCAAAATAAATTTATAAATTTTTTGTACTTAAAAATCATAGGGAATGTATGAAAAATTGTGAAAGTTAATTAAAGGATATGTGGATATTAAGAATATTTGTAGAATTTCTCTGTAGAATGTTATAAAATTGTTTTAAAAAATTCAGCTATTATATATATAATCATAGAATAAAACAAATTTATAACATTTTTTAGGAAAACAAATTAGGAACTTCATTAATTTCAGGGTTCATTCTGCTTTGAAAAGACAAATCAATTTACGGAGAATTTTTTTAAGCAGGATTTCTTATTTTTCAATGTGAAATTGAAATTTGTTATTTTTTTCTATTAGAAATTTCGAGAGTTTTATCACTAAGGAAATGGAACTTTTTTGCATGATGTATTAATTTTGGCATGTTTAACTGAAAAAACTGTTTGTTGAAAAATTTGCTTAGAAAATGTATAGTGAACATTAACATAAAAAGGGATTGTTGTGGGAGATTATTTTGTATTTGCTGTTTTCTAATTTTAATGTATTTATGGAAATGAAAACAATGTAAATTGTGTCTGATACCATGTGTATAAAGAGTATTAAACATTCTTTGGTGCTCACAAACCGTTTTTATTCTTGTTTATTTTTTTTTCCTTTTAGCATTTGTTTGTGACAATTTCAAATGTATTTTTGGTGAATTTTTGTACTTTTCAAACTGCTTCGTAAAAATTATCTCATCTTGAAAGTAATAAAATGTTCTTGACATCCAATTTCTTTTTAAGTCCAGAAAGAAAACAAAATTCTATCTTACGCTGCCAAAGTAGCGTTTATATGGCCATGTGGGAGTGCTGAGTACACGATCAAAACGATGGCACGATAAAAAGACATTTGTAGAAGGGTCTGTGTTAAGCTACACATAAATGACACTACAGTAACATTTGGGGATAGAATAGTTTGTTTTGTCCTTTCCCTTTATTTCTTTTTTTCTTCTCTTAGTTGATCAAATGTTTGTCTTCGGTTTTATCTGGCATCTTAACTTCTAGAATTTCCTAAGAATTTTCCGATGATTGTAAAAGTATTTCTTGGATTAAACATTTTCAATTTCGGGTACTGTTGTTGTTGAAAGCAGTGATAATATTTACTCCTGGCTTTAGTTGGAGAAAATACCAATGTGGCTTCCTTTTCAACTGACATGTTTATTTAGTATTTATTTCAGCTCCCATAGTCGGATATAGGTTATCATTGGGAAATATTATTAGCATTTAAAAGTTTTTAAAAAAGGTTAAAAAGTTATTTATAAAACTTGTAAATGATTTAAAATACACAGCTTCACTTTTTCATGCAAGTTCTGGTTTGTATAGTATTATCAAGTGTTACGAAGCTCCATACCTCTTTCGAAGAATTTAATAACCTAAATTTTTAGCAATCAATACTTAGATGCTTAAATATTTCGAGTTCGAATTAATTGAGAACCGAACGAGGAGTAAAATTTTCAGAATTTAATAGGTGCTATGAGATGGTACATTTACGAGTTGTTTTGAGTGATAGGAGGGGGAGAGAGAGGAAATCGGCAATTCCTCAATGTTGTGTTTGTTACATTTTTAAGCAAACAATTCTAAAGAGAAGGCCACGAAGATACCATTTTCTTCCACAATGAACTTTTTATACTCGAACCTTATAACAGTTAAATTTCTACGCCACTTAGTTACTACATTATTGGTCAAATGTTTGTCATGTGTTTTGTATCAGTGACCCAAGGTTGTTTTGCATATTATTTTGCAATTTGTGGAATGTTACAGTTTTCTGCCATCTAGGGTAAGAGGAAAATCGCCGAATAGACTGGTAGCTAACGTTGCCCCTCTTCGCAAGTGTATTAATGCATGGGTAATCCAGAAATTACTTGAACTATTAAAACTTACTATATGATTCGAAATTTAAATTTTTGTATTGATAACATAGTTCAGTGTATTATAGTGATTTTTTCCCCCAAAATAATTGAATAACAGATTTAATTATCGTAAATGTTCGCAAAACTTAAATTTTTTTTAAGAACAAAAAAAATGGTCACTGTTTTATTTCTTGATAAAGCAGTCTAAATGCCATTTCTTTCAGTTAAATTATCGAAAAACTCTCTACCTTAGGCATTCTATGTAATAATATTTCGATATTTCTGTCTTTATATTTGCTAACGGTTAGATTATTAGGCGAACTGTTCGAAATTCGTGAGATATTTGAAGACAGAAAAGTTTGTTTTTATACATGGCTGGGATTTTTGCGTGATAAAATTTCTTTTTGGATGAGTAAAGAAACATTAAAAGTATATTTATTGCTTTAAAAAATTCTGTTAATTAATCTTCATGCAATTTTTCATTCTATCTAGGTCTACGCTCTATTTCTCAATAGCTCTCGTGTTGGTTTTATAGAGCAATGCTAAACACTCGCTTATGTCTGTTTCAGGTGTCATGTGTGTGTTTCTGTTATTTCTACAAAATATATATACATTAGAGAGCAGTGGTATGCCTTTGGAAATTTTTTTTAATTAAATAAAATAACCATATTTGTCTGATCTTTAAGTTAACATCGTAGAGAAAAGTGTCTTGCGAGTAAATATCTCCTTACAGGGGCTCACCTTCTGTTGACAAGTATAAATTTTTAAATCGTGGTATGCACGATTGATCTTTCACTTCTTCTATGTGGAAGATGCAGGAGCCGAGTGGTCGTGTTCGAGAGTTTGTGATTTGCAATGTGTTTTTATCTTGCCACATGCGTCAGTCCTTATTCCCCGAAAGACACACCATGTACAGGTGTTGAAGCTTATAAAATTTGACGAGATACAAAATTCTGAAGTTGATGGGATGTGGGAGTGTAGATAATGAGATGCTACCTACGGCTGTAGTCCTCAATTGACCACGTTTTAAAATTAAAAATGATTCGTCACTCAGTTCTAAGAGATTTTCTGTTTTTGGTAAAGAATGGTACGTGCCTCTGGGATTCCCAAATGATTTTTCTTTATCGAATCATTCTCTTCGTGGACCAATATTAACTTTTTTTTCCTTCTATCACCCTCATCTAGATCATAGGTTCCCAACCTTTTTTGAACTAGCACCCCCTTTTCTAGTAAATATTTCGATACCGCCCCCTCCCACTCTAGAGAAATAAGAGTGTGCATAATACATGGTGAAAACAAGAGTTAAGTTTTAAAAAATATCCTATTTCTAAAAAAATATATTTTTTAATTTATTTTTTTTTCTAAAGCCCCAATTATTTTACTTGCGAATCTGAAATATCTATTGCCGCAAATATATTTAAATATGTAAGATTATATATTTCAGTCATAGGTATGATTGTTTTGTAATTGAAACCGCTACTGAATTTCATCTTCATTTAAAAGAGTGGAATAAAAGTTTTAGCTTGCCTGTTATAAAGACAGGCAGGGGTTTTGATAATACAAAGTAATTCATAATAAACTGTTGCTTTCAAAATAAATATAAATTGACAGTTTCAACCTTTAAAGAATCTCGTTAATTCCTGGGTAATATATTTAATTATGTTTCTTGGATAATATACGTAATGAAATGCAGTGGACGAAATTTTTTCTACTGCTCACAAAGACAAAGACAACACGTGCACTACAGAAATTAAAATGCACTATATCATTCAATTTAATATAGGTTTGAATGTAATGTAATCAACAAGTTTTTCATCCACTTCCCGAACTACCGAAATATGAGTTTTCGCACATGTGATATAGAAATGATTTAAATACATACAATCAACATAAGGTAAACTGTATTAAAGTTTACTTTTGTTAATAGATAATAAGCGAGTTTTTTTTAAGTCTTTTTTGTTAATCTGACCAAGTGCCATCTCAACGCCCCCTTATTTTCTCAACGCCAACGTTGAGAACCTATGATCTAAATCTACATTTACTAAAAAATCAGTGAATATTTGATGCAACGGCCAATTATTGTCCTGGTGCCAATAAAGTCATACATTTTTTATATGACTTAAACTATAAATTTGTTTGCATAAAGTATGTGAATCACGTAAAAAACCATCCCTTACTTACTTCGAGATGTTACTTTTCCAATATAGCACCTAAGTGTGATGTAAAATACATTCTCTTTACTTTCTGTCAATGAAAACTTATATATTTGTAATTTAAAACCCATTAATAAATTTGCGTCTCTTATTCAGTGATATTAAATATCAGTGATTATTCAAAGTAATTTAATATTCAGGAATATCAAGACATGTAAATGTTAGCGTTTGGAACGCATGTAAACTAAACATGTAAATGATATCATTAGAGTTGGAAACGTATATAAACAAATGAAATTTTTTTAAATAATTTATTATATGTTAAGGATTTTTGTTTTACTTACTCGAAAGGTCATGGTCACTTGTTTTATGGTTGGCGATAATCAAATTGTATCGTGCGTCTGAATAGTACTTCTACTCAGAGTGCAAAAGCAATTGGACTGGGGAACTTAATCTCGGTCCTCAAGTGGTTTATAGTAGAAGTAAGGAGAGAATAAGGTACCACACATACACATTTTAGTTGTCATCCTCGTCACTTGACTTTATGTTCCTCCACCAGTAACATTCTTTTTAACCTCAAGGTCACGGACTCGTGTCTAGAGTTTGAGCCTAGTACCGCTGAAAACCCACTGCATAGAGGGAACTAGGGATTGCAATACCGGTATTTTGAGCCAATTGTACAGTTTCGAAATACCAGTATTCACAAGTTAAAATACCGGTTTTTCGATATTTACTAGAAATTTTTTTAATTGTTTCTTATATGTTCAGGAATCGCCAACACATTGCAAAATATGATACGTCTTTGTGTTTATGTTATAGTGTTAATTATTGCACCATGATTAAAATATATCATAAATGAAATAATTTTATCTTTATTCCGCTCATACCGTTGTTTTTATTTTTCCGAGCTGGTTCTACAGTTCTAAGGCAACACATTAAATCCACCATCTGATTTTTTCATAGCCAGATACAACGGGGTAAAGGATTATTAATCTGAAGTTAAAAATATAATCATATATAAATTATTTCTCTGACAAAAAGGACTAAATACACTACTCTCAACTAAGTTCTGTTTGAAAGAGGAATTACATATCCAAGCTCATCTGCCTTCCTTCATCCATCAACACCTGTAACTAAAATAGCTCCCTAACGGACGAAATTAATTAGACTGAATACAAAGTTGCATCGTACAATCAAGAGAAGTTATAAAATATCTGAATCATCCAAGACCAAAACTATCCTAATTACAGCTCAGAGCGATTCTGCACCTGCATAGGATTCCATAGTCTGATATTCGTACCTGAGAAACCAAGGTTGTACTTGTGAAGAAAATGCGTAATATTTCGATATTTTCTAAACTGGTGAGTTTGTCATTCACATTGTATCATACTTTAGGGTTCAAAATGTTTTTCAGATTCATTATATGCATATATACTCATAAATAATAACCCATAATAATGAATAAGAATAACTTAAAATAACATTTTTGCGCAAAATTATGTTCCAGGTTTAATGACAGTACAATCGATGCATTATGTTTTTTCAAGAAAACATTTCAAACATTTAACTTTTAAAATATTAAGAACATTTCAATAATTTGTGAGTTAAATAAATAAGATGTTCCTTTATTTATTTATTTATTTATTTTGTGCTTCGTTATACACTGTTATAATTTATAAGTTACGAATTATTTCTTGGGATAAAAAAAACATCTGTGTTTCTTTTTCTAAAATTTCTAATACCGTTATTAAAACCGGTATCCCGGTATTAAGTTCTAAGAAATACCGAATACCGGTATTGAACTTTTGGTGCGGTATTGCAATCCCTAGAGGGAACCGATTCTCGTTGAATATGTCGTGGTTCGAACGTCCTTCCGTTGGTGTGATGTGGAGTAACAGCTCAGGTTTGTGTCAATTACGAGGTCGGACACCAATGGCCTTATAGTGCGACGTTAGTATAACTCTCACCCTGATGTAACAGTTATTAAAAATTTTCAGAAAATGACGTTAATTAAATTTAGTCAAACTGAATAAATCAACTTTTTGTTAAAAATGGAGATTTCCAACTATCTATCAGAGTTCTGTAGAATTTTATATAGTTATATCATTAAAGTTAATGATCGACATAATGTCCTCCCATTATTTGAAATGTTACAATTGCTTGGAAACGAGCATCATAACTATTTGCTCCATTATCTTCTATGTAATGGGAATCATCCTCTTGTTCTGCTATTTATCCTCAAGAGTCATTATTAGTCAGCTATTTGCTAGTTGATGATAAGTATAACATACCTCCATTACTCCCTAACTCAGAAATAATTCTAAAACACTTCTCATTGGATGATATTTTTTCTCTTAATATTTTCTTTCGATCACTTACAACGTGGGGAATCGATAAAATTCTCAAGAGATCCCAATTGCTGCTCATTGTACTCAATTGAACTCTGTATCAAGAGGTAAAAGGAATTTTTTGCATTAGTAGTTTGTCCCGTTTTACAAACAGCCACTTCAGGGAACTATAGTAATGGTTATTGCATGCTGCTAAGAAACTCAAGAATAAAATTATTTCTTTCTTAATAATTGTATTTAACATTTAAATAATTATGTCCAATGATGTACAATAGTTTCAATTTTACATGACCATTGCAATTAGTATAATAAAATTACTGAATTCTGTGTGGTAAAAATAATTATTTGGGGAGATTTTAGTCATTGGATATGGGTTTTATTTTAATTTCCGTCTATGTGTAGAATGCTTAACTCGTGTGTTGTCAAATATTTTTTAATTTTTTAAAACAACAAACATGGCCTTTGTTTTTGCAAAAAAATCTCATTTTTTCTTATTAATAAAATACTACTTTTGTTTGGCTTGCAAAATTTAGAATTAAGAAAAATATACGTATAAGATTACATTATTATATTTAATGTTTTTTAATGTTATTTATAGCTGTAACGCATCTATTGTGATAAAAACAGTATATTATTAATTTTGGTTTAGAAAAAAAATTTTAATGTCAATTCTTGAGCATTATCATTTTGAATTTCTGTGAAAATTACCTAATTATATCTAAACATAATCAGATTTGGTCATTTTCATATAAATGCAAAAGGATCATGATCAAATTTATACTCAAACTTCATTTTCACATGCTAATCATGTTTACTCTCAACCTTCATTCTCAAAAGCGAATCATGTTTACTCTCAACCTTCATTCTCAAAAGCGAATCATGTTTACTCTCAACCTTCATTCTCAAAAGCGAATCATGTTTACTCTCAACCTTCATTCTCAAAAGCGAATCATGTTTACTCTCAAGCTTCATTTTCACAAGCGAATCATGTTTACTCTCAAGCTTCATTTTCACAAGCGAATCATGTTTACTCTCAAGCTTCATTTTCACAAGTGAATCATGTTTACTCTCAAGCGTCATTTTCACAAGCGAATCATGTTTACTCTCAAGCTTCATTTTCACAAGCGAATCATGTTTACTCTCAAGCTTCATTTTCACAAGTGAATCTTGTTCACACACAAGATTCCTTTTCACAAGCAATCGAGTAACCGTGTAGCCTAGTGGTTATGCTCACGAACGGCGTGTCGCGGGTTCGAGTTCTGGGGCCACTGCTGAAGATCCGCCGTGTAGAGCAGGCTGATGCACTTTTAATCTATCGAGACTGAAACTTGGTGGGATAGTTTCAAGAGGGTTTTTGCTCAGATGTGTTCTCAGATAACCTCGTGTTTCTTTATCGTACGATGTAAATATAACTTTCACTCACAAGCAAGGAAGTTTATTCTCGTCGGCTCAGTGGCTTAGAAGTAGGGTGCCCGCCTTATAAGCCCAATTTCTTGGTTTCGATCTCAGCTGGGGTTGATAGATTTTCTAGATGCGAAAATCATAGGTATGCATATCATATGATTTTGTGGCATGTAAAAGATCCCTTGAGTATCAATTTGGCTCTGGTACTATCGGCAAAATTAAATCACGGCAATGTTTACCATCCGATACCTCAAGTTGAATAGATTTCAACTTCAAAATTTGGCTGCAGGAGCCGGCACTAAATGGTAAATGGCTCTCATACCTGGGGACTTGCCGTGTCCGCATAAGCTTAGCTGCCAAAATGCAGCCCACTTGAAGAAAAAGTTTACTTTAAAACTTTTTTACAAACAAACAAGTTTATACCAAACTATAGAAAAAAAGTTTGTTTCAAACGGATTCTGTATTTCCTTTTCATGCAATAAAAATCCTTTGTAAGTTGTATTCACAGAATCAAAATATGTACTCAACCAACTCTTTCAAAGCATAAATACTGTAAAAAAATCTATTTTTTTTAAACTTTACTTTACCGATCATTTTCTCCCATTCCCTCTTCTATGTATTTCCAGAACAGTATAACTTTATTGGACGCTTTTTTAACTTTATTAAAAAATTTGGCTCAGTTTCAAAGAGACAAAAGAACTTTTTAAAGGACGAAATAAAAAAGGCCAGTTTCTTCCTCTTGCTCGTCTCTCCTCTCTCGAAAGGAAAAGGGAAAAAAATAATCCAAATTTGCTTCTCTGTATCCCCTGAGAAATCCAACTAAAAAGAAATAATCTCTCCCCTTCCATTATGCAAATGAAGTTTTACTGTTCGCGAGCTTATAGTAATTGAACCTTCTACTCGGATAGAACAATACTAAGCTACACAGCTTGGAAAAGTGACGAAGATTGCACTTTCTTCTCTTTAGTGTGCTATTAAAGTTTGTTTCTTTTGCTCGACCTTATCTAACTCCGACTCTTACTCGTATTAGGTTGCTGAAAACGGAACCAATTTCTTTCACCCTTTAACGTCTTCCTGTCCTTCACATCCCTCCTTTCCACCCTTTTTTTTTCTTTCACAAAAAAATTGTTTCATTATTTATGAGAATTATGATGTCACATGACAGAGCTATTATCTTGAAAGAGTGAAAACTCTCATTGGCTTAAAAATGGCATTTTTTTTTTTAAGTTTAAATGTTTTTTGCTCAAGACTGAATTTATTATAAGCTATAATTTATTTGTTTGCAGAACTAAAAATATGTGCACTGTCATCATAAGTACTAGAGGAAAGTAATTTTAGTTATTATTTTAAAAATCAGAAATCGCATATGCGTGTTGAATTTCTTAGCATTAAAGATTGGAGATGAGAATAAAAAATACGGCTTTCCGAACGTTGGTATAATGTTCGTTTTTTTATGAATATATATATATATAGTAATTACACTTTTTCTCGGGGGATTTTATTTAATTCATAACGGGATCTTGATTCCCCCAAGACTTCGCGTGATCAATAACTTTTAGTTCACACACCTAGCAGGAAATCTGTCTTGAACCACAACTTTACCTCCTAAAAAACTGCAATGTTCATGTTTTTTTTAAAACAAGAGGATGTGTGTGCGATATTGCATCATCCGTGTATTCTGACCAATCATGAGTCTTTACCGGAAACCATATAATTCTAAAAGCTTCCAGTTGAGAAAAACTATGTTCGCTCCATCTATCACAACTTACAAAGAATTATTTTATTTATCTGCTTAATGTCCACTTATCTTTCTTTTGCATCACTATGTTTGCGTTTTTTAATTAACTAAATAAAATCCCTTGAGTGTCCGTTTGACTTGGGTGCTCTCGGGAAAATTAAATTCCTAAGTACAATTTCACATCGTCAGAGCTCAGGTGCCTCTCTCTTGTGAGAAAACTGGGCGTCAAAATTGCTTGCGGCGATTTGGGGCCGCACTAAAAAGCGATACCAGCCTCTAGAGAATATACTAGGTCTTCAAAGGTAAAAATACCAATCCGCAGCCCCATTAAAAAATTAACTAAATAAATGTGCAATTTAAATTACAAGAAGTCTCCTCAATCTTTTAACCACTGCAACAAATCAACATATTCCTCCAGTAAAATATCTGTTGATGAGTGAAATCGTTTCATATATGTTATCGAGATTTCGGAAACTCAAACAGATGGAGAGATGCTTCAGTATTGTACACAGTGATGATTGAGGTCAGCTTTGTAGAAAAGTAGGTTTTAACTAGTTTTTCTAGCTAGACAACCTTCCCCCTTTCTGTTTATAATACTAAGTTAAATTCCTTTCAATATAATGGATAGAAATTCCTAAATTCCTTATAAATAAAAAAAAATAACATACCTAAAGATACTCTCGAATTCCATTAATCACAATATGTACTTATAGATGTATATCTACATAATATTTCAAGCATTAAGATTTAGATTTAGCTGTGAGAAATCGCTCTATTTTTTTAATTTCTAAGATGATAAAAGCTGTGTTAAGTATTAGCATCACTTTTAAAAAATTTTGTGTACGAAATCCAAAAAAAAAAAAAAAAAAAAATTTATTATTTTTAAGAAGTTCGAATCAAATTTATTAGTAGTATGACAAATTGAACTGTATTTTCTTTCAATTTTTGGCATGAAGTCTGATAAATATTTGCATCCCAAGAACTATAACTTGTAATGCTTAGATTAATTATCTGACAAAAAAGGATTTTATATGTGTAAAATCAATGTTTCCGTATTTTTTAAAAAATATCATGATTGTATGACTTTTCAAATTAACTGTAAGCTAGTTAGAAAAAACCAACTTAGAATATTTTCTAATTCAAATTCCTAAGTAAAAGGTTATAAAATATTAGGTTTCTTTTGTACGATACTAGATTTCTATAACACACTTTTTAATACTTATGTGAAGAATGTGATTTTGTGTAATAAAAATCTTCCCAAGCGTCTTACTTGGAATACCAAAAAAATATCTACTTAAATATTTTCTTTAATAAATAGTAGCATATAATAACACACAAACATACAAAATAAGTCACGTGATCTTTAGTTCTAGGTTCCTGCATGTGGTAGAAAATTGGAGTGCATAACATAGTTGAAAAATTATCATTGTGTTGTTTGTTTCGCTGCAATAAATCTCTTGTAACAGGGAATACTGTTTTACAGATATATGCTTTGTTATCTATTCTCTTCATAAAATATTCTGCTGTTGACATTTTTCATTAATTTTAGTTAACTTGTTCAGATTACTAATTGGATGCTTTGAGAATACTTAAGTAAATTGTACTGACAATGGACTTTTACTAGAAATTTCTTTTCCCAATATCGTTCATATTTAATGAAAATCAGAATTGTGTGTGTGCGCGCGGGAGAGTTCATAATTGTATTACTATTACACATTTAATAGTGCTTGTACGGAGGTAACAATAAATTGAAATAAAAATTTATTTTGCTACAGTTTATGACTCATCGTCGGTGAGTTTTAATTAATCACAATCATCTTAAAAGCAAATACTTGAACATTCTTTTATAATTTGAATTTAATGAATTTTGCTTCTTAAAATTCAATGTTTACCAGAAATTGAAAATATAGCTTTAGAAAGACACTATTTAATGGTAGCATAGTTAAAAGTAATTCTTCTTACTTTTAACTATGGAAAATCATTTAATGTTTCATAAAAATTTAACTATTTTAAATGTAATTTAAAATGAAACTAAAACCTATTTGTTATTCATATTTATTGAGTAATAAATAAAGTTTCATGTAATAAAAATTAAAATAAAGTTTCATATTTTAAAATTTACTATTTTAATTTTTCATATCAAATTTATGTGAAACCCATAATATTTATATTTTAAAAAGCCTAAAAAATATGTGCTTCATGTGGCTAAATTTAATTTTTTACTAAAATTTAGTTTTGAAAAAAGCTCGCTTTTACAATTTATAATATTTCTTTAGAATATTCATAAAAACTTCCCATGTCCTTATTTAAAAATATTATATAAATCTGAAAGTACAAAATAAATATTGAAAACTGTGTTAAGAAAATAAATTACGATCACTTTTCAAAGGGTAAAGTTGATATTTTTAATACTGAAATTAAATAAGAGATACATCACAGAATATAACTCTTATTTTCATTGAAAAAATATTCTTTCTTATAAGGAAGAATATTTCATTTTCTATATAACGTGTTTTTGCAAAAAATGGGCAAAAGAATTCCATCATCTTTAAAGATGGATGTTTTCATAATAAATACGCTCTTAGAATTCTTTTTCAGCATCGCTAAAATTAGCAATAGTGATAATGTAAGTTAATTAGCATCTGTAATGCAAGTTATTTTTAAGAAAAAAATAACTTGCATTACAGAATTGAAAGTTAAAATTTTTTTTAGTTTACACTTTTCTAGTGGGTTTATTAAATTTCTGCCTTCTAATTATTTGTTAATTTCTATGCTGAGTTTTATCTTATTTTTTTTTCTTTTTAGAAGTAATTAAAAGTTTCATTTTCATTATGTGAATGTATATAATTAAGTATTTTTAAATAAGCATTTAAGATGTGATCTTGAAATTTTTTACACATCGCTGTACCTTTTATTTAAAAATACACTTGAGTTTTTAAGAACATATTCTTTTTAAGGATATTTATTAATAAACCGTTTTAATTGTAGTGAAAATATTTGGAGATATCAAACCAGAATAATTGCATTAGAAGGTAGATTGTAGATTTGCATTTTTTTTTTCTTTTAAAGAATTTTCATCTAATAAAAAAATAATCAGCTGAAAACCATGAAATTAATTTTCCAGAGACCAATGCCTCTTAGAAAGAGATTAAAAATTTTTCTCTGGCATATTTTTATACCATAATACAGTAACTTTACGACTTTTGCTCATTTTTTGTTCTAGTATGTTCTTTCTATTTAAAACTACTCGCTGTTCATTGTGCAAATACTCTTTATTTCGTGAGTGGAAATAGTTTAGTGTCTACCTCGCAAAAAATAAGAAACTAATAAAAAGGAAAAGATTATTAAATATAAGTTACACTTCGAAAATTTGCGTGCTCCGAACGCTAAAGCTGATCGGCCATCGCACGGAAAGAAATAATAAAACAATTAAAAAAAGAAAAGATTATTAGCCAGCTGGTTCTCTCTTTTTTTATCGCCTTGAAATTTTCTTCAAAACTCAATATCAGCAAAAACTTGCTCACTGGGGCACTTTTCATTTGTTTCCCTTCAACGACGAAGTAACGAACTTAAGGAACAAAAAAAAAATTGAACACCTGAGGCCAAACTCCGAACAAGAAAAGAACTGGAAATCCCTTTATATTTCTTTTTCCCTATTCTCCATTTTTTTTTTCCTTTTTATTTTGACTCTCTTCAAACTCCTGAGACTCAAAGCCGGAGAAGAAATCCGCCATCTTTATTTGTGATTGTCTATTGCCGTTTTTTATTTTATTTTTCCTCTGGTTGTCTACTCGGTTTGTTTAAAACATGAGTATTTCATACAACTTGATCTCACTAGTCTCCGGGGGCTTCGGGAGAAAGAGCCCATTCGTAAGTTTCCGGAATATTACGAAGATTTTCCGTTTCACCATTGTAATTTTTATTGTTCTTTTTTTCCCCTTTCGAAATTTCCGTAGGCCTTCTAGGTGGAGGTCGAGTAAGCCTTTTTGAAGAAGGTTAGGATTTGGCTTCTTGAAAATTTGTAGGGTAGTATTAAGAGATCATTTCACTGAATATATATCTTTTTATAATTTTTAAGTAATTAGACTGTTAAAGAAATAGTTTTATTTGTTTTAACATGTATTTTATTGGATAAAAATGCTTTGAATAATAGAAATACATAAATATATGTTTGTATCGTTGTTTGATTATCCAGAATAGTTTTTTGAGTTATTCGATCACAAATATTATATGTATTTTTTTTACTTGTATTTCTTCTCGAAAGAAATCTTTAAATAATACTAATTTGTGAATGCATTAATATGTATGCGCGATAGTAAATCTTACTTTCTAGGTGGAATCCTGTGTAGCATATAACGTATAATAATTATGCTCTAAATAATTAAATTTCAAGTATTTCTTATATGCTTTACATTTGTATATGAAGATTTTGCTTTTAAAATAAATGTTTCTTCGATAGGTTCGTAAATTCTTAATGATGTTTCTAATTAACTGGAAATTTATTTTAAATAGTTTTTTGAATCTATAGGTTAATATTGTCTTATATATGTTTGTATACTTGTGTTTGGGACTTAAACAAATCCGCACCGTTGATTTTGGTCACGCATATAAAATGTTGAGAAAACGTATTACTAGTACCGAGTGAAAAACACATGAGAGTAATTCTATATCTTGATAATTTAACATAAATTATAATTTATTTTGTGAAACTTCAACAGAAATTTGAACTTTAATAAGTAGATAAAATTAACAAAAATGGGAAGAAAATCAAATATATAGAAATTTAAAACAAACAAGATAAATTATTTTATAGAGATTACCCTAAAAATAAATTGATTTTAATAATGCTAAAATTTGAAAAATGTATTTCTTTCTTTCTTTTTAATTGTAAAAAAAGTATTATTCTATTGAGGCTGTTGTAAAGCTTATATCAACTTCAATTATAAAATTTCGTTACTTAGCCTTAATCGAAAGCTTTGCTTTAATTTTTGTGTATTTAAACGTTTAGTTTGCTGAATAATTATGAAAGTAATTATCTTATTAAACCCAAGCTAATACTTTTTGATTTTAAATAAAAAAATTAGTATTGGAATATTTATTACTAAATATAAGTCGTTTAAAATTTAAATACAGTAGAACCTTTTTTGGGCGTTTCTTTTTTATGCGATTTTTTGTGGGATCTTTTTTTATGCGATATATAAATTTCAACGTTTTTGACGCTACTTTAATGTTTTCTATCAATGTGCATACCTTCAAGACGCTTTGTTCATTGATTATAAACAGTCTTTCGACAATGCACATTCAATTGCTTTCTCTCAATGCACTTGATTAAAGACGAAACTTTTTCAATGACAGTGACGTTGTCAATGTGACAGATTATGAAGACGGTATAAAGAATTTACGTCCCTTCTCTCCTGTGACCCGGCTAGAGGTGTGGGAGGAACTAAATAATCAGACGACATGATGAAGTTCAATTATTTTATTTTTCACTATATTCAACTCAGACATAAACAACACTTAAACAAGATAACTTTAATTTTAGTAATAGAACGGGAGGGAGACGAGATTGCGTTGAGGAGAATATATTCATTCATGCAGCTCTACCTTTAAGATAACTGTGTACAGAGCTTACGTATTTAATGACCGCACTATTAGTTTAACTTTATAAACATCGACTTGATTTTTAAGATCACAGTACCTGAACTCTTGCAGTCTTCTATTTCTTTCACGTTGACTTTAACACCTCTCCTCAGTTTATCGAATCACTTTCTTAATATCTCAACGTCTAGCTTCTTACACTGTTTACGTATACGTTTCACTGCCCATTTACTTCACTTCTGATCTATTCATAATTCATTAACTCCCAAACTCTCGAATAAGGAATATATATATTAAACTTAATTTGCATATCACGCTTTCTGCCCTTCGGAGAAGATTGGTTGAAAATGCTGGCCCAAAAAAGTTTCCCAGAGGTTAATGGAAGGACGCGTATAGATCCGTTACAACGGTCAAGAAGTAAAACTTGTCAATTACTTCATGGTGCCAAAAAAATAAATCAATTTAAATTGTATCTTCAAGTGACGAAAGCAATTTTAAACTAAATCATCACACGAAGATGCGCGCTTTGGGTTACGATGAGCAGCAACGAATTATGTATGTGAATTTTGAAAATTTCTCCATGTAAACAATGAGAGACTAAATGTTTTTAAGATGTTTTCCTTGGGAAATTTAAATATTTATTTTGTTTGGAAGTACTTTCTCATTAATTTCGTAAAAAATTGACATTTTTTAAGTGCGACTTTTTTAATGCAGTTTCTCCCCACCCCATAAAAAGTGTGTAGACTAAATTGTTAGTTATATGTAAGTATTTATGAAGTTTTCACATATTTTTTTTCTTTTTATATGGCCCTATCTTACCGCACAAAAACAGGTTTTACTGTAGTTAATTCTATAGTGAAAATATGTATTTTAATTTGATATTTTTATTTAGTTTCTTTTAAGATACTAAAGATGAGTTCTATATATTATATTTTTGTGCAATAGATATCTGTCTATCATGTTCGATTTTGCATGCTTAGTATTTTGTTTTTAGTATTGTATGTTTTGACGCATTAAAATCTTTTTTTAAATAAAAATAGTTTCTATTTTGTAAGGAACAGTTTTTGAATGTAATAAATGAGACCAACTCTTAAATTTGTTAAAAATCAATGTATAAAGAATATAATTTTAATAAAATACAATTGTTCTTATATAATAAATTTTTAAAAACGAGAGCTAGATAGTGAAATAGATATTTATATTAAGAGTTTTTTAAGTTAAGTATATTTCGATATTTAAAACTAAAAATAAGAATTTTCAAATTATTCTTAAATTTAATTTAAGTTATAAAGATTTCCCGAAAGATAAACTAATCTAATGCCAAAAAATGTAGCAAAATTTAAAAACGAGAAACATTTGATTAGAGTATTCCGAACGAAAATAAACTTCAATCGGAAGAGTTTGGGATTATTGTTTCAGCTTTTGTTATTGAGTTTTCTTATTGCAAGCGATTTCATCTAAATCTTCATCGGATTTGATCATTTTCTTCGTTTTAGAATATTGTTGCTCTCGCGATAAGAATGTCATTTACATGCAGTCATTTTTACTACTTCCAATTTATTTATTTTATCGGAACCCATCGATATGCGGTTAAAAGAAATTACATTCGCTGGCCAAGAATATTTAGACAGCTGGCGGGCTTCTAAAAAGTAATACATGGTTCGTAATGAAAATCTGAACTCTTTTATTACAAACGTGATAAAATTCTTTTTCAGTAACTTATTTTCTTTGGCCTCCTTGAAAAGTTACTTATGAAGAAAGTTTATTGGTTTTATTTGAAGTTTTTCTTATTTCGCTTTTTACATAGAATTCAAAATTAATAAATGAAATAAGAAACTACGATACAGATTTAATAATACAGAAAGTATTTTAAAAGAACCAATTTAATATACCTAAATTCTTTTTTTAAAAGGAAAAGTAATGGTATAATACACACAAAAGTAGGTACGCGAGAATAAAAAATGAAAGAGAATTCATGCAAATTAAATATTTTAATCTTATTTTATTTTAATTTTAAATTAGGGAGATAAAACAAACATTTTTTGAAATTTGTTTCTATATTGTAATTTTTTTGAAAACAGAAGTGTTGAATTAAGATGATACTTTGGATTTAGATTTAATTTCTCGTCATTCTTCTTTTAAAAAAATATAAAGAATATGTCTCAGAGTATTTTGATAAAAATGCTGTAAGCAACTGTTTTCATTTTCCTTAAAATATTCTTCAAAAGTACTGGATAAACCCTCAATCTTTCTGGAAATTTAAAATGGCAATTTCACTTTTAAAAGATTAATTTACATAAAATAGAATATGTCAGTGTTAAACATTAATGACATATGCATTACATTATAAAAATAATGTGAATTAACATTGAAATTCTTTTCACTGAGTGAATCCTTAAAGTAATGTTTCGCTTTCGAATTTTTTAGAACATTGAAATCTTTTGCTTTCTAAATTTTTCCATCAATAAAATTAGTTTTTATTCAAAATTTAAATTGACTGACTACGTTTGGAACCGTTATTTTGAAGAAGCAAATAATTGGATATTTTTTTTATATATTTAGTGTCAGCGAATTATAATATACATTTAAAATTGTTTTAAAAATATTATTACAACAAAAAATTAGTCGAATATATTTTTTTGGAAAAATGAAGAATGACATTTTCAAAACGTTCTCCTTTTATGAATAATGATTTTGTAATAATATTTTGACTATATATAGCTAGGATATCTCTTAAAAGCTTGAACAATGATTTCTTTAATAATATATAAATTTGAAGTCTATTTATATTCATATTTTGCTATATCAGGGAAGAGAAATTTTAAAAAATACCCGTTATTTCGATTGATCATAAGTTTGAAACATGGGAATTTTTCAGACATTTTAGTTCAGAACCTGTACAGAAGACTTAGCTATATATAGGCAAAATATTATTATCATACAACCATATTTCATAAAAGAAGAATTTTTTTAAGGGGAGATGGTACGATTTGCGCAAAAATTTTTAATTTAAGGATTTTCAAAAAATTTTCGATTGCCTCATGCGTGTATACTATGTAAAGCAGATTTTGTGCTCAAAATTACATAAAAAGCTAGCCATTTAATTTTTTAAGAAAAAAAATTTGTGAAGCGATTTTAAAATGGTACTCCTCCTACAAAAATTTACGTACACCCATGAAATTTGATTTAAAAGTACGTCACACTATGTATAACGTAAGTTAATATGGGTTTTGCGATAACATGATTGGAATTCGTGAAATACTTCTTTTTATGAATGCTTCTTAAAAATTCATTAAAAAATATACGAATTCTGAGTTTAATTATTTAAAAATAATAAGTATTGCTTTCATTCAATAATGTATATCAACTTTTGTTGCATGTACTATTAGCAATAGGTAAAAAAAATTGAAAGCATTAGGCACAATAGAAAAAAGGCCTTAGCAAAGACAAACTAGTTATTTTATTTTTCTGAGATAAGTAAGTTTAAAGTTTTAATTTGCCATAGGGATGTGAATGAAAAAGAAAGGGAAAGCTATCATAATTATGAATTTTTTAAGTTTAGAGCTTTCAAATTTTTTGAGGTTATAGAAAAGTATATAAAGAATAATTTAAGCTAAAAAAATATGATTTGATTTTTTGGCCGATTTTTGTCGTTTGAACCGTACTGTTAAAATGTATTCTTTCTTCCGATTTTGTCAAAAAATTGCATTTAAATTTTTTCTTGTAACTATATTCTCAAAACAATTTTATGTGTATATTACAACTCAACTGACGCTAAATATAAAAAAAATTTCATTTATGCGCTTTTTTAAAATCATGGTTCCAAACGGGTAGTCTTCTTAAAAAAGAAATTAATCCAAGAACGAAAAATATTTAGCCTGTATTTATTTTTTAACCTTATCTTACTTTATTATTACCCTTATCTTACTTTATATAAGCTCTTAATATACACGAGCACGCAGGGTTTTTTTTTTCTTTCTTTTTTGTCGTTTTGAAGGAAAACATGTTATTTTAACGCTAATTAAATTGCAAAACATATGTTTTCTAATTACAATTCAGGGATATGTCATCGCATATGTTATTGAAGTAATTAATCAAAGCGAACTATTGAACATGGTTAATTTAACAAACAGCTATTATTAGATTTTGAGTCTGATAAATGATCAAGAAAATGAAATGTTCATTTAACTCTTCCGATCGACTTGTTGTTGTTAATTATGTTTGTTAATGAGTGCTAATGTTCGCCTGTAATTATGCTGTTGAATTCTTTGTGTAATTTGATTATCAAAATTTTTGCTAAATCCATTTTCTAAAATATAGTAGTATGAATACTATTGTATACTACTACAAAAAATAACTACATTACTGTATCTTTCAATGAAGTATTAATTATATGCTTATGGAATGTTTTTTTTTTCTTCAGGATTCTGGAATAGTGGGAAGCTTTTGATTTTGATAGATTAAGGATCTCAAGTAAGTCATTTCTTTTTTTCTAATTTTCTAAAAAAATTTTGATACATCGAAGGAATTTTGTTTCTTGAAACGAAAGAGTATGAATATAAGTTTGAGAGTAGATTGCCAGCTCAATTGGAATTATCTTTACAAAGATATTTCGGATATCTGAGAAAGGAAACACTTAACATATTTAATTTATTCCTGCTTTTTTTGTCCTCTTCTGTTGAGGAAGTACATTACTTTAACTTAACCTGCCTTTCTCTTTCCAAAAATATCTATTTTGAAGTCATAAAAAAAATTGAGAAAAATTACCTACATACTATTACTTATTTAAAATTGCCAAATGAATTATTCGAAACAAAATATACATTAATGTAAATAATATAAAATAAATGTTTTGTTTATTTATTCTAAAAAATATATTCATAACTGTGCTAAATTTTTAAAAGCGGATGGTTTTTTTGTTGTGGAAAAAGTCCTTTGAAACATGCAGTTGCATATTTTGATGTTATTGTTATATTTTCCTCCGACTTAAATTTGCCTTGAAAATTGTGAAAAATTAAGTTATTCGTTTTAACATAGCCACAAATTTGACATGAGTAAGTGGTTTTATTATTATTATTGGGCACCACACACAAACCGATCTTTGGCGGGCAGTCTAATGTTATTGTACCGCTCCAACTTGGCAAAATTTTACAACTATTTGTTGGGAAAACTCCGTAGCGTCCCGATATCAAAATAATTATTTAACTTGTACGAAATTATAAGTATGCTATTTTAATATAACTTAAAAGATGCATATAAGCAATAAAACTATTTCATATATTGTGGCAAACACAAAAAAGGGTTTTAGAAAGATTATATTGTCAATGCAATTGTATTTCTTATTTTTTTGCAATAGAATAGTTCAGTTTTTAACCTGAACTTGGAAAGCTGGATAAACCAAACGCCTTACCTTGATTATAAATATTTATTGTGCTCACAAACTATTATAATTAGACATATATTTGTTTTGATATACTGTAATTACTGTTATGAATTTGTTATGTCAATTTTCCTCAGTAAGTTGGAACGTGTGACACCTTGGTAACTCGGAGACTGTATATACAAGGGGTGATCAAATGAAAAGGTACAAAACGACACGGTGGGTACAAATATAGACTTTATTCAAAATATACACCATAGGCCTGAGCACAACGATCCCACTGATGAACAAGCCGCAGGATTCCTTGTTCCCAGAATTCCTGTGGCTGTGACGAGACCCAGTCCTTCACAGTGTCCTTGAGTACGTCGTCCGAGTTGAAGCGCTTTCCTTTCAGGTGTTTCTTCAGTGGACCAAACACATGGAAATCGCAGGGTGACATGTCCGGACTGTAGGACGGATGGTCCAACGTCTCCCATTGGAACTTGTCCAGTTCCATTTGTGTGACTCTGGAGACGTGTGGACGCGCGTTATCATGGAGCAGAACCACACCCTCCGTGAGCAGCCCCGGTCTTTTGTTCTTGATGGACCTGCGTAGGCGTCGGAGTGTCTCACAGTACACATCGGAGTTAATGCTTTTTCTGTGCTCGAGTAATTCTGTGCTCGCATCATTTGGACGCTGCTTTTTATAACAGCCTTTGCTCTCTCCTGCGCATGCGGGCACTTGCGCATGATCCGATCCCAGTCAGAGTTTCCAATGGCATCCCGAGATGTCTCGCTACATTCTCCCTTGGCGGAATATGCAAATATTTAACTGTTTCATTTTTATGTCGTTTCGTACCTTTTCATTTGATCACCCTTGTGTATGTATATATATAGGCAGTATTCCAGTTCCCGCTAATTGTTCTTTAATGTTTCTTTTGTTACACCGCCTGTTTCTTTAAACATTTCATGCCATCTCTTTATTTCGCACAGGATCTCCATAACAATGTCGATATATATGCTAAACATTAATGGGTGAATTCGTTTCGTAAAACTAAAGCACACATAGGGCTTTCATTTTAATCGAAACCTTCGCCGAAAATGTTGTCTTCCTCACAAATGTTCCCCTAGTCACTCTTAAAGGAGCACTCCCGACACATAATGCACAAAAACCAATTAAACTGACCTATCCCATGATGCATAAGTTACTTTGTTATATTAAGCGGTTATTTTGTAATATGAATTTTTATTATCAAAGCAAGCGTTATGTATTAAAGAATGTATTTCTATAGAACAGGTATTCATTGTACTTTTTTCTCAACATCTTCAAATGGGAAAGAAAGTGCAACATTATTTAAAAGAAATTATATGTTGCTAAATACAATTTTTGTTTTGCATCCATCTGTAAGTAAATGATCTCTCACAACGCACTTATTGAATAATGTATTCTCAATAAAATTCTGGTACTGTTACCCATTTTTTATCCATTGCATATATATTGTATTTATTTTTGTCTCTTTTCCCCCTCGCTTTCTTATATTACGGAAGTCAGTATACACTTTTAGTTGGGTACAGAAAAGGAAAAATATTGAACAACATGCATAAAAACTATCATAACAAATTCAGACAAATGCTTTTCCTGAAAAAAAATTGATCAGAATACGCTGCACGCACCTTTACATACGAAAATTCAATGAATGAATGAAAGTTACGACTTCCACACAGAAATTTAAACTATTCCGCGAAAACCATTTCTCCCATAACCAGTCTCTTTTAAAATGTAAAACACTTCCCTTTACACACATGTGAGACAGAATCGATTAACTCGATAGTAAATGGAATATGAAATGTGACATTTCGAATAAATAGTAAAATCGAAAAAGCCTTTCCGTGCTCGCCATTTTTCCAGTAATTTCCTTTTTTCATATTTTCAGCCTCCGTACACACGCAACCCTGTGATTGTGGTCTACGAATACATTACCCTGGATGTCACAAACAGTCCGTTGCTTATTTATTTACGCTTAAAAGCCATTACGCCGCCACAACATTGAGACATGTGTCATTTTTGTTCGTGTGTGCCATTTGCGTAACTAACGACACACCGAAGTGCCATTTGTACGTTCTGTTCCGAAAAGAGAATTTTTGGTGGGGTCACGGGTGTTTAGTGTTCATTTAATTTGGGATGGGCTCTAAAGGGTGTTGTTAGGTATTCGAGTCTGGAAAAAACTCATTTGAGTGTCTAGGTTTGCTTTTTTTCCCGCTACGCCCGAGGGTATTGTCTGCAAGAAGTGATGTGTGGCTTACGCTAATAGCTGAAATGTAGAGCTGTTGGATAAGTCATTTGCCTATTTCGCTAGTTTAAAATTAGTGTTTAAATTATTCAAATACTCAATAGATTTACGCACATACCACTTTAACTGTGGTTTAAAATTGTGTGATTTGTGTCACTCATAGCTCTAATGTTAAACCCATACAAAATTAGGGTTAATATTTATATTATCCACATGGGAATAGTTATTGTTAATTTTCAGCGTATGATTAAAATAACCCTATATATTGGCCACTTATGATATCCGACTACGTTCGGAAGCATGGGTTTGAAAATGCACATAAATGAATTCTTTTTTGTTTAGTGTCACCTGAAATAGAATAACCATATAAAATTGTCTTAAGAATATTACTACAAGAAATAATTACTTAAATGTAGTTTTTTGGCAAAAAATCAATGACATATTCTCAAAACATTCTCCTTTTATGAAAAATCTTATGTAATAATATTTTGCTTATATATAGATAAGACATCTCTATAAAGCCTGAACTAGAATTTTGTAAAAAATTCACTTTATTTTCAGGGCTACGATCAATTCAAGCTATAACCAATGTTTGTTTGTTTTTAAATTTCTCTATTGTGATGTTTTGAAATATGAATAAATGCACTTCAAAATAAAGTATTTCGGAAATTCTAGTTCAGGCTCTGTGGAGAAATCTTATTAATGTATAAGCAAAATATTATTATAGAAGCATTTTTTCCATAAAAAGAGAATGTTTCTAAAATGTCATTCTTTCTTCATTTTTTTGCCCCCTCCCCCCAAAAAAAACATTTCAATAATTTTTCTTCTAATAATATTCTTAAAACAATTTTATATCTATATTCTAATCCAGATGATGCTAAATATAAAAAAAAAATTACTTATTTATACACTTTTTTAAAACCACGGTTCCGAAAGTAGTCGGATACCTTAATCATGTTTTTCCTACTATGCTGACGTGCAATTATAAAAGTTTTATTTGCTATCCTTCCTGGTGTTGCAGTTTTAATGGTAATTAAAATTAGGCAATGGGTGTTGCACTTTTAATGGTAACTGGTATTTTTTCTCAATTACATATGCATTGTTTTTGTCATTTCTGTACTTGAATTAGATATTATGCCAAATTCACTGGAGAAAGATTAAAAACGGTACAACATCTAAAAGTTTGAATGCGACTTTTTTTTAATGTGTTGTCAGGGTTTTAATATCTGTTACGTAAATTTAACAGTCTGTTGAATATAATCTTCGTTAAAAATCTTGATATACTCTTTTTTTTTTGTTTATTTTATTTAATAATTAATTGAAATAAACTCGTTTTTTATCAAATGAGAATTAAAAGACTGCAAAGATTTTCTTTTAATATTTAAAGCATTTAATTTTTATAATTATTTACGTATTCTCTGATGCGGAAAAAAATTCAATTCAAATTAAATCGGATTAATTTAGGGAGATTTGCCCATTTCTATGTTACTTCCTTCGTAACAGGATTCCCTCCGTAATTACAGTTTTCATTAATTAAAGTCGATTACGGGATGAGATTCGAGCCTCTTTAACATTAGTATATTTCCGATCTTCAAAGGAAAAATTAATACGAAAGTCATTCAACCGAGAAATTTAAAAGTTTTTTGATAATTCTTAAATCCTTTTAAGGTTAATTTGCTTCAAATGTAATTACTTAAGCACTTTGAAATTATGTATAACGAATCAAAGTTTCAAATTGCTGTAGATTTACTCCTGAGATAATGTGACTTAAAGACGTTTTTGATTTATACCTTTTCATTTGGATATAAGCAAGAATTTAAATTGGTGATTGAATTCGTTGTCATGAAAAAACGCGATTAATGATAAAATGTTTAAAAAATTTTATATAGTACTAGCTGTTCCCTGCCACGCGTTGCTGTGGCTCAGTCTGGTTAAATGGAAAAAAGAGAGCTGGTCCATCCAGTCAATTGTGAATCTTATATTAGGCATAAATTTCTTAATGGATAGTCTGGTTTAATTACAGAAATGGAGGCCTGAGAACTTAAAATTAATTTGAGTTTTAAAACATGAGGAAAAACTGGTTGATTTCAAATTATTTAAAGATTCAATCAGACAATGAAACACATTGCAAATCACAAAATATATAAGAAATAATCATTAATATATATCAGATGAAATCCCCAAAATATATAAGAAATAATCATAAAAAAAAATCAGATAAAAATCCCAAAAATATGTAAGAAACAATCATAAGCAAAAATTAATTAAATACAAATCACAAAAATAAATAAGAAATAATCATAAACAAAAATCAGATAAAAATCCCAAAAATATGTAAGAAAAAATCATAAGCAAAAATTAATTAAATGCAAATCACAAAAAAAAAAAAATAAGAAGTAATTTAAATAATAAATTAATGCAAAAATACATAAATAGGTTCATGCAGTTTATAAAATAGTAATAAACATAGAGAAATTAAAAATAACCCAAAACTGATAAAAAAAATTACATTAATTTAAATAAAAAAGTCTTAAACCCAGTTAAAAATATACAAAATTAATCCCAATTACGTATCAAAGAACAAAAAAATTGATAAATATGACAACCAATAAACATAACTATAGTAAAGATATGTAATAATCCGGAAAAAACTATGCGTAAAGCTTAAATTTCAGCATTCAGAGCGAATCGTGACATCGTATGACGTCATAACACCAAAAAAATCACTTAAAAATTAAATTTGAAAAAATTTAGAGTGCATTTCGAAATAAAAAGTACATAAGAACCTGACCGGGGTCAAATGCAACGTTGTGTCAAAATTTCAGATAAATCCATGCAGAACTTTTTGAGTTATGGAAGCGTACACAAACCAACATAACATTTTTATATATATAGATGTATCTATAATAAGTTCATTTATTAAAGATATAAAACTTATATCACACACACACACACACAGTATATTAAATGTCATAAAATTCTAAGATCAATGTAACTACAAGCAAAATGCGTGGGTTTTTTTTTTTTTTTTGGTAATGTTTTATGTTAAAACTGCTAATGTTTTTGAACTACGTTTGGAACCGTGGTTTTTCAAAAGCATATAAATTAATAATTTTTTATAGTAATTGTCAAGTAATTTAGAATATACATATAAAATGGTTTTAAGAAAATTATTACTATAAAAAAATTATTTAAATGCGATTTTTTGACTATAAAATGAAGAGATATTTTGAAAACATTCTCCTTTTTATGGAAAATGATTCTATTATAAAAATATTTGGCCTATGTAAAGCTAACACTTCTGTATAGGGCTTATTCTAGGACTTTTGAAATATGTAATTTAGAAGTGGATATACTCATATTTTATTATATAAAAGCAGAGAAATTTTTACAAAACACCAGATATTATTTCAATTGGTAATAACTCAAAAAATGTGATTTTTTCAAAATTCATAGTTTAAGCTCTTTAGAGAAATTCTAGCTGTATATAGGTAAAATATTTCTATAGAAGCATTTTCCGTAAAAGGAGAATGTTTTGAAAGTGTCATTCTGTTTTCATTTTTTGCCAAAAAACTGTATTTAAATATTTTTTCTTGTGATAATCTTAAAACAATTTTATATTTATATTCTTGTTCAATTCTAAATATAAAAAAAAATAATTCATTTGTACTTTTTTTTAAATGTCCTGATTTTGAAGGTAATCGGTCATCTTAAGCAATCTAATCATTTTTGTCAGAGATTTTTATTCTAAAAAAACTTATAATTGCTTTGTTTATATATATATAAAAACTACCTTCCACAGTTTATTGTTTTGGAAAGTTTTGTTGTCTCCTTTCTATTTTGTTATATAGAATTATTTATTAATACTTAATCAGGAAATTTTTGAAAATGTGTCCATTCAAGAAGGTTTTAAAAGTTCAATATCTCACTCAATACACAGATCTCATTGCATTTTTAATGCAGAAAGTTATTGTAATGTTCAATTCAGAATTTCAATAACGATCTCAAAATGGCATCACTCATTGAACTAGAATATATTTTT
Organism: Trichonephila clavata; assembly: GCA_019973975.1. Classification (NCBI taxonomy): domain Eukaryota; kingdom Metazoa; phylum Arthropoda; class Arachnida; order Araneae; family Nephilidae; genus Trichonephila; species Trichonephila clavata. The sequence continues at coordinate 43,488 of BMAO01029041.1, forward strand.
CTTTAATACAGACAATTCCTTGACAGTTGCCAGATGCAAAAGTTTCAAACTTCTAACAAATTCCTTGCGTTTTTCTTAATAGTAAAGCTGCTACCTTTGTAAATTTAAAATATGAATTGATAATGTGTAATAACTTAAACCTCTCCATGTGTCATCGGAGAATGCTAATGGATCGAACCACTTCAGTTCATGTTTACTGATAGTCCCAAACGATTAACGATCGAAAGCGAATACTTCTATACTGAAAAGGGAGATTTTAGAATGAGAAATGGCAGGACGTGATAATGAAGTATGGAAGGAAGATCAACGGATAGTTTAAAGTTGCATAGAAATATAACTATTCATCTTGCATATTTGCTGGGAAATATTTTAATGGTTAAAAATTCGGGTGTTATTTTGGTGATTGAAACTTGAAATATTCATCGATACATACAAGAAAAAGATTTGAAAGATCTATTGAAGCTGAGAATTTTTACAGAATCCCAATAGATTTGTTTTCTAAAATAAAAAAATATTTAAGTTTTTCTAAAAAGTATGTAAGAATTATTACTAATTTATTCTAATCATAATAGTCGAAGAAATTTAATATTTTTATACATAAAATATCAATCAACCTACGATTTCTAACCAAAAGAATTAACTAAAAAGTATTGATTTTTGTTCTGAATACTTTTCGAATAAGGATATCTTCCTGGTTGTGAGATGATAGTAAAAGATAAAAGATTTGAAAATAATAAGGTGAAGTATTGTGTCAGATTTAATTGGGAAATTATGTGTACAGAATAATATGTTCAAACACATATAAGTATTTTATATTCGCAAACATTTAAAAAAAAGTTAGTGCTAGCTTAAAATATAGTTGATATTTCATAGCGCTCAATAGTAAATACAAAGAATTATTCAATGGGATGTTTGAAGTCATAGGCCTAAATCGTTAGTAAGAAAGTTCTGAGACTCGATTGAAGGGGTTGTTTTTCTTAAGCCTTTCCCTGTTTTTCCAATTATTCAGAAACGCAAATATTTTTTTTTACCTAAGCTAGATAGTTTATTAAAATGTTTAATTAGTCCAGCTTTCTCTCTCTGTCGACGATATAGAAAAGGTTGCAAATCTGCCTCAAATATATTGTTGAGGCGGGGCATTTAAGGTTGTTCTATTTAAGAGGAAATATTGTGCTCTTTGGATACTCTCAGCGATACTTTGGTTCGCTTTAATAACTGATTTGTTGTTGGTGACAAAATCGGTCTCTCCATCCTACACAAATTGAAACTTGTAGCGCTGCACCACGATGTCCATTTTCAATGGATCCTATCTTATATATGAGGGATTATTATTATGACTGTTTAGTAAAAAAGAACTAGGTAAAGAATAAATTAGTTAATGAGGGCTATTATCTTCCAACTTAATCAACTTTCGCTCACAATTATCTGGAATTATTCTCGCTGAAAAAGGCTCAAAATTTGGAGAAGTGGAGGGTATCTCCCACTCATCATTGTTATGTGGGTAATAGATCCGGTCTGGTCCTAGCCTCCAAGTGTGTCAGAGGCTCCCAGTCACACTATCACGTCTTGCCAGTGGTCACATCAAGTGTGCCTCTCATTCTATCTTCAAATATCTTCTCTGTCTGTAAAAGGTGTCAAAATCGCCAGGCTTCTCCTGAGCACATACGTTACATGGTTTTCACAAGTAAAGCTATTTACACAAATCCCCTTCTTGTGCTCTACTTTTTGAGAGTTAACGATTTAATGGATTTTGTCTCCTCCGTCAGAGAGATTCTGGAGGATTATTAGCTGCAACAACAAAGTAAACCCGACAAAACTTTTCAACAGAATAGGAAAAATTGCTTTCAACGGTAAGGATACAGAAGATTTCTAAATGACGTCTGTATTTGATAAATTTTCTAAAAGGCATCAAATAATAATAGAATTATAATGTATATTATATAACAAGAAGATATTTGGAGAAACAAGAAAATGTTAGAAATTTGTCTGCAAGGTTAAACAGTTAGCATTCACTTATCTGTCGATACGAGACCGAATTGAAGCTAGAGGGCGGAGTGCAATCGTACTGAATTTTCTGAAACAAGTTTGGGGTTATTCACATGATTAGCCGAAAAATTATAAAAATATTAATGCACACGTAAACTTCCGCTTTTCCAATGTACTTTAGTATAAGGGTCACCCAAATGAAAGTGGCACTACGAGTGGTTTGATAAACTGTTTAATAATATTAATATAAATTAGTATACAAAAAGGAAGGAAGTAATATAGACGTAACAGATAGGCTTGACAAAGTCACTCTGTAGATTGAAACAAGTGTCCCAGCGATCCACGACATGCTGAATATCCTCATGGGGGGCGAATCTTTATGGATCAAAGGGTCATTTTTCCCCCAAAGAAGTGTTTAATGAGGTATAGACGTTCCGTCAAATAATTTTGACTTGTGATTATTGGAAAATAAGGAATTAATTACTAAGGACACAAAACTCTATTTACTGCGAAAAAATACCTTTTGCACTGTATAGCTGTAAATTTTTTAGTTATAAGAGAGGCTCAAATTAAAGTAACTTTAGTGTGAGCTCTGTTGTTGCAGATTGGATGACAATAACTTATATTAGGATTGTAAGATATTACTTTTAGTAGAACGCGTGCTCGTTTGAGTCATCTGCCAATCGGTTTTTAAGCAATTAATTATGTTTGCTGTGGTTCACTTTTTTGACGAGAGGATTTGTGATTTGTTTCAAAATGTCGTTTTGCAGACGTTGTTCTGCATACCACTATTTCAGAACTTAAAATACACACCGCTTTGTCGCCTTTACTAATAATGCCATATTTCTTTTTCTAAATTTGAAGTTCTCTGTTACACTTATTACCTTGCTCTTTTTTATTCTTTAGCTAAATTAGCCATAATAAGTAACAGTTAAAAATCATTAATAAAATACAAATAAACTTTAAAGTACAGTTGTGTCAATGAAATTGATTATGCTATGAGTAGACAAACTTTGCATCATAAGCAATTGTAGTCCATGACTTACCTAAGGCAAGGCAATAACAAACGAATGTGCTCCCGCGGCCGATCACTGGCGTTTGTTTGTAATACTTCATAGTGAACTTCGTTATTTTGAAATGAAATGCAAAACATTTTGATCGCTGGCGTGCCCAAAATATTGAGTCGCGTGCCAATGGTTCGCCATCCCTGACCTAGGTGAAGAAGTTCCTGTGTTGGTTGTGGAACCAATTTTCAACTGCAGCTTAGACCTCATTATTATCGAGAAATCGCCATCTCTTCAGTGCTTCTTGGAGTGAACCGAAGATGGGGTAGTCCACACGGAGAGAAGTCCATGATGTAAGGGGGATGTTAAAGAACCTCCCAGCGGAAATATTTGGCACGCCACTGCCACACGAGGACGAGCATTATCAATACCTGAACAGCAGGCCACGTCAGCGGTTTTTGATATTCTTTCTCGGTTCATGCAATGCGACACAGTACGTGGTAGTATCGTTTGTAGGAATCCATAATGCTAGTGATGCCTTTTAACATGCTCCCACGCTATCACACGCGCGCGCACTCTGGCGGGATCTGTCCATATCGCATGCATTCCCAGCACTGCGACTTTTGTAGGGGCATGCGCAATCATCTTTTTCTTAAAATTATGGACTTATTACAACAAAGTCACTTACATTTGTGCGACCCTTATATATTTTGTTAATAATATATTTAAAAACGTACTTTTTTGAAAGAATAAATTAATTGTTCGTAAAATATATAGTTATTCAAAATTAAGAGCAATAACTCATTTTAAAATACGATAAAGAGGAAATGTGCTGCATATACGCAGATTTGAGTCATAAACTGAGAGAGAACTGTTGTAACAATCAGCGGTTGAAACACATTACGGGAGGAAATTAATCAAATATTAATGTGATGTTATGTGTTATAGAGTAATAATCTATGGGACACATCAAGAGATGTATTAATTCAATAGCAGAATATGCTGCAGAATTAATATAATGCATTGTGTGCTTTAGAGGGATTAATTTATGATGAAATTATTAATATGAATGTACTCTGTTGTTGGGAAAGAAGTTGAGTGTATGATATTCCTGAGTTTTGGAGTTTTGATGAATTTGAATCTCATTCTTTTTTTAAATATGTGGAAGTAGTTAATAGGCAAGTTAAAATAATTAGTACCTGCTTGTATATATTTTTAAATGTGTACATTGTTTTAAGATTCATTTAAATATAAATGTGTAAAGACTATAATTAGGGAATTAATTGTTTGTGTAGTGTGTTTTTTAACAGAGTTCTCTTCTTTTAAAGAAAAATTACTTTAATATTTGAAATGTTGAGTTAATTCGAAGTACATCCATTCTTTAAAAAAATTTACTTTTTCATGTACGAAACTAATTTGTTACTGATATTTCTCGTTCCCTTTCTGCAATAAAGATACTTCATGATTACTTTTTCTTTGTTTAAATTATTTTCAAACAAAACCTTAAAAGTAATTATAAATATTTATTATTGATGAATATTTTAAAGCTTTTTCATAAATAGGCTAAATTTAAATATGAAATATATTTGAAGTCATTTAAATGAAAATGGTCATATTTTACTCCCAACCGTGTTAATTTCTTTTATCTTCAATAACATAGTGTAGCCACGGTTATGAATTCATGGTCAACATTGTTTCTGTTAAGTTATGATTTTCAATTTCGGTACCACTCAAGATTACATGAGTGCGTTAAATTTGCCGAGACTCAAAAGTCCTCATGTTGAAGTGGAGTGGAAGTTTGGAGAATGAGGTACCAGCTCCGATGTTTTCCTTGTCATTTGATTGTAGCTTAAAATTGCAAAGACCATTGCCAAATACCCTCGGAAAGCTTCGAAATATGACGTTAATGATTAATTGATGTAGTTGTCGAAATGATTAATATGATTAGATATGTTACATTCTGAAATTTTCACTGTAGTAGAGATTTCCGAAAATTTTACAAAATTATCTCGTTTCTATTGAAAGATGTTTTTATTAAATATGATACAAATCCACAAAACTTTTAATTTTACTTATTATGTAATAAATATATCCTTAACAATCCAGTCTTTTCTAACACCCTTCTATAAGCTTCACTTGTATGTAACGGAATCTGTAAACTCAATTTTTACCCACTTTAAAAAGTCATATTAATTCGAAATTTTGCTCACTTGTCCAGGACCGATGATAATACAATAATTTAATAATTTTGTCCCATTGTCCTGATCAGGATCATTGGGATTAACGATTTCCCATTTTCAGATCCCATACTGCATCTGGCAACTAATTTCAGATTTGGCGACTAAAATATTGAGTTACAACTTAGTTCTATTAACTATAAAAGGGTGTTTTTTAGTTTTTTTTTAACTATAATTTATTTTTCTCAAACACAACACGAGGTGTGTATTTTTGTACTTTTATAACTACTATTGATATTTTTATGGAAATGCTTAGTATTAATAAAACACTTCCGGGCTTAGACGAAACAATCTCGCTTGCTGATATGTTATTATATTGCTTATTTCTCTTTAAGATAATTCGTGTAGAGTTCAGTGAATTTCAAGTTTTTTGGATGTAATATTTAGGAGGAGGAACTGCTAGAACATTTATAGTCATCATTGATAATTTTAATAACAGAAATAATAATAATTTAACGTTTAAGTATAATTATGTATGACTGTTTCCGATATATTATTAAGTACTGTCGCGTCTGAAAGTGCATTAACAGTAAAGGAGTTATTTTTGATTCATGCCTATATCACATATAACAGGCGCTGGTTGTTGTCATATATCGCCAAAATTTCGCCGAGGCGTTAGACTGGATATTAATATTTGTTTCAAGAAAATATTACGAACATTCCATTATACGAATTTTCTTTTTAAGTAGGCAATAGGCTCTAAAGAACTAATTCTACTTTCAATAACGATACTCATGAAATTTACTGCAAATCATCTTTAATATGTGTTTATATATCATTTACCTTTAAAGATATGTATGATTTTTTTTTGTCATGGAATGTTTTGATAAATATTAAATCGTTTCTTGTGTGGTTTAAAAAATTATTTTCATAAATTTTCTACGTATATATAAACAAAGAAATTAAAGATTTGAAGAATGGGTTTTTAAAAGAATTTTCTTTTAGAGAAAAGAATGAGTTTTACGATTCTATTCTTTATCTGAAAAAAGAAGTCAAATGTGTGTTTTTCTTTTTTGAGAAATCTTAAATAAATCTTTAAAATAATTCTAACAATTTTCATTTTCTTCACTATATAATAAGGATAACATGTTCGTCCTTCCCTTTCTGAGCAGTTTGTTACATTCTCAGACTCAAGTAGCAATACTGACAATTGCTGATGGCTGCCAAGCTCCTAATTTTTTTTTATCTGTAATGCTTTGAAAATCCATACTACGATAAATACATGAAAAGCATAAAAAAAAGTCATTTTGCAGTGGATTCCACTTTTCATTGTAACATTCCAGGTAATAAAAAGGCAGATGAGCACCCTAAAAAGCGATGCCATAAGTTTCAAATGGTTAGGTTGGTTGTAAGTCCGTATCGACAAAAATCAATATGATCTCGGCCTGACAACTGTCATAACTAAACGAAAGAACAACAGATAAAATCTGAGAGTAACATCTATGATCGCCCAGACTACCCCAAAATCACCGCTGGTAGCTGTCTTTAGTCTTACTACAATGTAGAACTGTTTACAAGAACAACTTCACAGATTCCAAATAGCTATTAGTTTTGCCTGTCCCATTTGTTGCAGTGGTGTGATGATTAATGCTAGGTATATCCTCGTCTACTTAGAGCTTTCTCAGAATAGTGGTTTCTTAAAATATTGGGAGGCTAGAGATCTTTTAAATAGATGACAGACTTAATCTTGTTTTAACCTCTTTATATATAGCTTTTATTCTTTACATGTTTTCTTTGTGAAATTCTTCTTTGTACGTCAGACTTTTCAGTGTAAATTATTCCATTGTGTGTTTAGTTAATGTATTTTTACAGCTTTTGGTTCTGTATCGCATAAGGATACTAATCTCTGTATTGCCAGCTCCATTAGAAGTAAAAAATATAAAGAGGAATTTTTTAAAAATAATTATTTTGTGGCTAGCAAATCAAAGTTGAATCACTAAGAAGCATTAAAAAAAAGTCACAAAAATTCATTTTGAGAAAATTTTAAGTTTAAACGATAAGAAGTTTATTGAAGAGTACTAAACTCCTAAAACAACAAGTAATATAAAAAAAATTTAAATCAATTCCTACTTAGATTAACAAAGAATTTATTTTAGCTACTTTATATTAAATAGTTACAATTAATATAAATATGTATATACATATGACAGAATCGCAACATTAAGTGGCGATTAATTTTTATTAATTATCATTAAAATATCGTATTGTCATCCAAAACAATCGTGTATATAAAATTTAGTTTCAACTGAATGCTTTGAAACGTGAGGGAAAGAAATCTTTTAAAGTTTTGACCCAAGTCGCTAAAAATGAAATCAACGTAGCTGTATCTTTCATTCTTTAAATAATTAATTTCAGACAATTAATTTTAATTAAATTATCGTATTGTTACCCAAAACAATAGTGTATCGAAAATTTCAGCTCAGATAAGTGCTTTAAAATGCGAGAAAAAACCTTTTCGTTTTGACACAAGTCGCCAAAATGGTCGCTAAGTCGCCAAAGATGCCAACGTGGCTGTATTTGTATTTCTTTGAATATTTAGTTTTAATCAATTATTTTTTATTAATTATAATGAAATTCATGTATTGTCATCTATAATTATCGTGTATATAAAACTTCAGCTCAATTGAGTGCTTTAAAAAGCATTTTATTAACGATTGAAAATTTCAACAAGATAAATATAGAGAGAGTGTGAATTAATAGTAGGAATTTAAAAGGGACACTAATTCAAAAATTGTAACATTTGAATAAATCTTGTTTTTCAGATAACTGCAAAATGTTTTTTCCAATTTAAATATCCATTTACAATTTTTCAATTGAAATAGCCAGTGGTCACTACTTTTTACGCATGACGAGAATAATCGTCATGACACAATCCTGCAACTTCGCCATGACTAGTATACTTGTCAATCACAATTAACTGGTTAAAAATGTAAAACATTTTTTTTTATTTAAATTAGCTTTTTATATGCATGCCATAAATACAATTATCTATATTTTCCACAATAAAACACCTGACTTAACCTAACTTAACTTTGCCTTTTACGCAACGCAATTTTCGTGTGAATTTTCTTACCTCATAGATATTTGTGTCAAAAATAGCTGTAATTCTTGGAAGCTCAACGTACATGTATTTAGACCTGTACATTTGATTTACTGCCCACTTAATCGGAGGAAAAAACCTTATCATTCAGTCACCATGAAAGAAAAAGAGACATACCGTCAAAAATATAGGATTAGTTAATCTTGATACAGCCTCTTCTAGTTCATAGATGACTGACCTTTCCCTTGTGATTCTGAGAATTTTTCTTACTTGAGCTATATCGTAACAATGCCCATTTTTCTTCTCCTGTTATATTGGACGCTAAAACATATTATCCTTAGGATTTCTTGATAGGACTTTAGACTAAAACATTTTGATAGATTATTCTTTTTATTGAATTATTTTTATCATTTGATGTTTTTAGTATGTCAAACACAAACTTGTACAGTAGGGTGGATCGTGGTTATATATATATACACTATCTGGCCAAAAGTATCCGGACACCCAGTGGTATGGACTTAGAGCGTCCTGAGGCACATATTAATATGATGGTGGTCCCCCTTTTGCATGGATGACAGCCTGCACACGTTTGGGAAGACTTTCCACCAATTTTTGATAGGTGACCATAGGAATTGCCTTCCAGGCGTCCATCACAGCTGAAGTGAGTGCTTGCAGTGAGGATGGTCGATTTGGCTGGCTACGTAATCTGCGCTCTAATTCGTCCCAAAGGTGTTCTATGGGATTTAGATCGGGGCTCTGAGAAGGCCAGTCCAGTTTTTGAACACCCATTTTGTCAAACCACGTCTGTGCAAGCCTCGATGTGGGAATGGAGCAGTTATCCTGCTGGCAGAGAAATGGGCCTTCCCCGAAATATTGCCATAGAGTTGGGAGTGCAGCATCGTTCAGAATGTCCACATACATCTCAGAGTTCATGTTTCCAATCACAGGAACTAACGGACCAAGGTCAAACCCGAGAAACACCCCCACACCATTATGCTTCCACCACCAAACTTAACAGTCGGCACAATGCAGTCATTAAAGAAACGTTCGCTGGGCATCCGCCAAACCCAGACGCGTCTATCCGACTGCCAGACTGTAAAGCGAGATTCATCACTCCAAAGAACAGTTTTCCACATGTCCACAATCCAATGACGGTGAACTCTACACCATTGTAAACGATGCTTCGCATTCTGTGGAGTGATGTTTGGCTTGTGAGCGGCTACACGACCATGGAATCCCAAGTTTTTTAACTCTCGACGGACAGTCCTGCTGCTAACACTAATTCCTGATGAACTTTGGAACTCCTGAGAAATGTCCACCAACGAGGACTTGCGAATTTGTTTCACTACCCTTTTCCGAGTTCTGCGGTTGCGTTCACCAAGTATTTTCGTTTTCTGCCTTGACGTTTCCACTTCACAATTACATCACTCACAGTAGATTCAGGCTTCTGTAGAATGTCCGCAATCTCACGAACTGATTTCCCACAAAGGTGGCATCTGACTATACTGCCACGATCAAACACACTAAGCTACTTTGACTTACTCATTGCCTCACAAACGCATAAATACAATCTGACAAACCACTACCAACACCTTTATAGCTTTCAAATTACGTATCAAATTGCGTCACTCGCCAGAACCACTTTTTAAGGGGTGTCCGAATACTTTTGGCCGGATAGTGTATATACAGTCGACTCTTGATAATTCGAAGTTGAAGGGACCAACGAAAAACTTCGAATTACCTAGAGTTTGAATTATCAAGAGGGTAGGAAAACACTTTCAGAATACACGAAGAGAATTTTTCTAACACATTTAAATTTGAGACTATGCAATGAATCAACAATTGTGTACATAAGTATAAAATTATTTTAAAGTGTTTTTAAAAAGTACATATTTTATACAGTATAAATATTATATAGAAAATAAAAGTCTTGTCTTAAAAGAATACATTTATGCATTCAAAATAATTAAAAGAATAATTATTAAACGCGAAAAGAACATAGTTTCACACTCAATTACAGGTAATAGTATCGACGTTGGGCAGGCTCTTCTGGCCTGATCAGTCCGCTAAGATTCGAGCTTTTTTTATCGCTTTCCTCTATCGCTCCTCTCTTTTCACTTTCCATTCCATGTTTCGAACAAGACCCTTTCACGACCCTCCAAATCTCTCCCATTCCTCATTGGAATTAAAATCGTTTCGCACCTGGTTTCCTCAGACACTGTCCCCAAATCATTGGTTCTTCAAAGCAGGGCCCAGTTCTGTACATGCCTACAGCATGAGCCAAAATGTCAGTCTGACGCAAACTACACAATCATACGTATGTCTTCTTCTCAATAGGAGACCATTCTTTCTAAACACATGTGTAGCAAGGCTAGACAAAAGATATGGATGGGTTACAACTGGTGCGGCCGGTCTATTGAACACTTGAAGAAGGAAAGTAACAAAAGTATATTTTCGCCTGAAAAACCGGGAAACAAAAAGGGGGAGCAGACAGATGTTCATAAAAGGGGCTACATTCAGGAGAGGTACGCAGAGACAATACAACACAAAAGATGTAAATTCCTTTCTGTTTGCTACAGGACTCTTCATGACATGTACTCTGTTTTCTGCTTTTGGTTCTACATACCTAAGTAAAAAATCTTTCATCATACGAAAAAAACTTCGAGTCCACAAATAAATTGTTTAACAACTGAATACTTAGAATCGTGTCAAATTGAAAGTCACACATCATACCTTTGATTTTGTGGTATGAAAATAGTGCGGTGCAAGCAATAGGTTCACATTAAATTTTTTATTTATCTTTTTATTTAAGTATAATGAAAAGAAATACTTATATTTTATGTTGTCTGTTTCTTATTTTAATAAATATAGTTAAAAGTACTTAGTATATGTACAATTATATTTTTTTTTATTTTTGTTGAAGTAATAAATATATTGTAGGCTGTTTATTTTATGTTAATAAATATCTTTAAATGATGCAAAATTAATCTATAACAAAACTGCAAGTGTACATTATTGACCTCTATTCTCTAACTCTGCATCTTTTATCTCGGGAATAGAAATATTTCAAACATTTCCTACTGTGTGGTACGCTGAATCCTATTGGTAGATAGTTTTGGCACGTCAGAGCGAAAAGATTGCTGACCTCTGCTCTAGCGGGATTTTAATTCAAACTAATTGTATCATTTTTCAACCTATCACTGAGTTTTATTTAATTATATATTTGATTTGATTAACAAAGTATGAAATTGGTTGGAAAAGAAACCGATGGACAAGAATCGTAATTCAGAGAAATCTGTGTGATTATCGATCAAAGGGGAAACTGTCCATGTTTCTTTTCCTGGTGCCATTGTTTACTGTTTACTTAAAGCGGTATATTTCGTAATATTTTTCTTCCATTGAAGGAAATAATATTAATGTCTCTACTGAAAAAAATACATTAGCACACAGGGCTGGGCAACTATTTTGGCTCGATGACTACTTTACGGAAGTGGAGAATACCGAAAGGCCGCACCTTTTTTAAATTGACTGCATTCATTAATTAACTTTGTACCTCTGAAAAATTATACATTGTACCATAAAAATCAATAAATATGACAGGAAAATATTCTTTGTTTGGTCACATATATCGTTACTGGTCTATCCGCGAACCCATCACTAATCCTCTTGGGGTAAATTTATTTCTTTTTATCTGTTTGTCTATTGAAAACTTTCTCCCTCAGAAGAAGACTTGAGTTATCCAAATGAAGTTCTATTTAAGCTGACTTTTAGGTAAGCGAAATTAGTTCGAGGAGATAGTCGAGGGTTAGTCGACGAGTAATTGCTGAATGATAAACGATTGCTAATTGACGATTTAGTCAATAAGATAGAGCTTAATTGTGACGACCGGAGGTCGAACAACTAAGAACGGAATTACGGTAAATTAGAACGTAGACATTCAAAGTGTTCCAAGAGTAAGTGCATTAAATCATACTCAAATATTATATATTCTTTTTTCCGTGTAGATGCTCCTATACTTAGTGATAGTGTGCATTTCCTAGTGTTTAATAGTGTTTGTATACATGAAATCACTTCAATCCAACACCGTTCAACTGATCACTATAAAACCGATCTACACTTTTTTGTGGAGGAGGTTTTTGTGCTATCTTCCTTGTTGCAGCTCCCCATTAGGTGGCGCTACAGCTTATCAACTTCTGCACCGTTCATTCAATTGCCAAGTTGCCAACGTGATCGCCAAAACTGATGACAACTTGGCTCTATCGTCAACATTTTGCTTTGTTTCCATTGAATCGCCATTATAATATAAGGAACGGCGTTGCTTGCGAATATTACAATTGAACATAAAATAGATACACCAAAAAGTAATATTGGCGTATTGCACATCCAGATATAAATTATTAACACTATTTTAAGCGTTCGTTACACAAAATTTGTTAGAATGTGTTACTTTTGTTCAGCAGAGATTAGCTTATGAAGGTGTTCTCAAAAAGCGATCCACAAGAGTGTTACAGGGTGTTATAAATAAAATAATAAAATTTTATCAGCTATTAGACTTTTAGACTTAAAATTTAACAAATATGGTTTTTTGTTCAGCTGAAATATGCATAAAGCTTTTTTTTTTTTTTGCTTAAAATTAACTCATTAAAAATTTTTATCCTTCGATCTGTATTGTTTACTTTTTCAATTCACCCGTGCGAAGAATGGGTATACTATCTAGTATGGATACAAATGTTTTGAATGACTACAAAATGGGAAAGAAAATATCAAAACATTTTTGTATTAGTGTTTCAATGCTCTAAAAACGGCGTTCTTCCTTATTTTAGTACCCACATTTTTTTTTTTCAAAAATGGAACACTTTACACATATAAACACACTTCGCGTGCAAAAGCCTATTTATTTCTTAAATAACAAAATGGGTTAACGAAAAATGACAGATTGTGCATATAAAATTAGCAAGAGTAAGTTCATTTGCGGCGATATCCCTAACTATTTACAATCAGTTCAAAAGCGCTTGACACCTTTACTTAGATTAGAATTTTATAGTCGGATTTACCGCGTTCTGAGAACTTTGTCACGAAACATATCGATTACCTGCTTTGTGTTTTTCCCCTCAATCAATTTTTTCGAACTCTTTTTCTCTTCTCATATCGATTCGAGTTCTCTTCTCAACTTGGAAGGGGGAAAAAAAGAATTTTGACGAACATTGATCTTGTGTTTTGGAATTCTTATCGAAATTTTTGAAAAAAGTAAATGTATAGGATCAATGAAAATTGTTTCAAAATGCATACAAGAAAAAAAAATTTTTTTAAATATTTTTTCCTTTTTTTTTAAATTAAATGGAAGCTTTTGAGAAGTTTTGGGACATTATCAGTATAAACAGAAAATTAAGTAAAATTTATTATTTTTATGTTAAGTTTTAAAAAATATGGTTTTTATAAAATTTAAAATTGCATTGTGTGTTAGTTTTGATTGATAAAAAGGTTTTAAACTGAACACATTTTTGCCAACGTGCAATTTGTTAGAAAAAATGTTTCTACGATATTCCTGTTCAAATTAATTACGAAGCTTGAAGAATCAATTGAAGAGAATACGAATCCTTATGCACAATTTGTGAATCATCCCTGTAGCATAAGTTTCCAGATTTTATTTTCGACTCTTTTTCGTAATCATGACATCCCAGACATCATGGTCACGAGTTAATGGTTGAGTTGAAAGGGGCTGCAGTATCAGCAAAGAACGTCGTGTGGTATATTGGAAATTGCTTAACCCCAAACTTCTCATTGGATGTGAGGAAGTATGGAGTGAAGTACATAGATATGTATGCATGTATTCAATGAATATCAATGAAACAAAAGCATTCACGAGAGCCTTGTGAACAAAATTTCAAGTTTTTTTTAAAAAACAAAACATTTATTGAGTTTTTGGAGAATAATCTGATGTTTTTCTTAGAATTGTCTTTTTTGTATCAAATTGTCCACAAATTTTCTATGTCGTCCTTTTATATTATTCATTTCACAAATAGACTGTGTGTCTATATAACTGCCTATACTGTTTTTTGATGTTTTTCCTTTCGGGTGTTTTTGTGTGGCGTTTGTAAAGCTGGGGTGGGGGAGTAGCTTAAATAAACAAAACTGGCTCTTGTCACAGGCTTTTCCGAAAGTATTTCAAAACCAAGTTAGCCTCCTTTCAACGAAACATGTGAAACTACCTCCTTCATTTCACACCCTTCTTGGATCTTGCTTGGGTGGCTGGTGGTTTCCGTATTTTGTTCATTCCCAGAAGGAAAAACTTTTCGTGTTAATCGATTTCCATTTTGTGTTAAGAGAAAATGCTTTAAAATACATAGTTTTTTGGGATTGTTGTATTATTTTGTGTAAACCAATATTTCAAGCGTGTTTTCACTTTCAACAAATTTCACTGTATTTGTTTAAACTGAATGCAGGCAGTTTCAAGCCTGAATAAGCCATCGTTTTAAGTTAAATTTCGTGGAGATACCATTTCAAATGTTACATAATTAAAATATATGTAATTTCAGTTATATTTGTTTGTAAAGGAAATTTTGAAAATAACCGATATGATCCGTCTGTAGATATTTTGTGCAAGTAAAATCTTAACTGTGCACTCCATTTATTATATCATCAAAACATATTTATCAAAAACATTCTCTAATTTGTTGACATTGATGCTTCTCTATACTTTTTTTATTTGATTTGTTTATTTATTAGCTTGTTTTAAATTTCGGCCACAAATATTTAAATGCATATGTCCTCATGTCTTAGATTTTATTATTCTTTTTTATATGATACATATATATATACATTATGTGCGTTATTTGTGTATTATATTTTAAATTAATCTTTTCTGTAATATGTATGCTCCTTAATTAGTTAATTATTATATTAATTTTTATAAATAACTATTATTATTAGTTATTAAAAAATATTAATAATTGTGTTAATTCTTATTAAGAATTATTATTGATAATAATTATTATTTATAGTAATAATTATTAAGAATTATTATTAATTATTATTTATAGTAATAATTATTAAGAATTATTATTAATTATTATTTATAGTAATAATTATTAAGAATTATTATTGATAATTATTATTGTAATTGGTTTTGATATTATTTCATCAATCCTGTTTCGAAATTTTAGAAGTTGAAAGTTTATCCGCTGGGATTTCATAATTTGTTTTAAAATAGAAATAAGCATTGTTTAATAAATTGTAATTGTTGTTGAAATACCTGAAAGTATAGAAATGAAATGTTAAGTTCATTGCTTTTTACAAAATTATGCGTTATTAGCAGTGAAGGCTTTATTATCAACTTTTGTTAACTCCACGAAGAACGTTTTAGTCATTTTTAATTCTCAAACATTCGTTTTTATTAATTTTTTTTAAATGTTACCTGTCACATCAGCTCAATTCTTTTATACCAGCGAACTTTTTTCAATGGCTTTTTTTTGTGTGTTTTTATATTAAAAGAATAAGCTTTAGATTTTTTTTTAAGTTAAGGGATTTACAAATCAGTTTTGAAAGAACTTCTTCACAAAAGCAGTCATATTTTTTTCAAAGTTTGAGTGCAGTGTGTTTTTATGTGTTAAATGCATTAATTTTTTGCTAAAAAATGTGCAAAAAATAAATATTATGAAAAATATTTTCATGGATAAAAATGCCAAAATTAAGTACCGAAATTACAGTAAAAATAGTGCTTGAAAGGAGAATGTAAATATTACAATGTAGCACATTGATTAAAATGTTATCTTTCTCTCTTTTTTTTTACTTCACATTATACTTTTTATTTCATGCAACCTCATTCTGTTTGTAAAAAACAGTTTTCCTCCATTTGGGGGGGGGGGGGGGAATTGTAATAATTATATTTGTAAATATCTTTATTTTTTTTATTACCAACCATTTTTTGAGTCTGTTTTCTTTAATTTATTCAAATGATTCAAATAAAAACAGTTTTGTAGGAAAGAAAAAAACATAAAATGAGAAGAGAAGTACAAATTTCGAAGAAATGAAGAAATAACAAACTGATTACATTAACGGCGAAGCACTTTTCTATTAGAAAAAATATTCAGTATGAGTCCCGTTTTGTATACAAAAAGATATTCTTAAAGTTTTTTCAAAATGATGAATTAACTTCAGCCTGCAATACTTTTGAGCTGATGGTGCGTCAAATGTAATTTTTTTCCTACTTTCAAAATTTTACATTTTTTTCTATAAAAAAATTCTTTAAATAAAGGATATTTGTGATTTGCTTCGGATCAATGACCCTTGGACTTAAGTGCATTTTCGGAAATTTATTGAGTGGCTGCGGTAAGTTTAGTGGTTAGGTCAAGAATTAGTGGCTGGTGTATCGTGGTCTCGAGTCCCGGTGACACTAAAAAACTACCTTGTAGAGTAGCCGATGCACGTTAGATCTGTTGGCGTGTTGTGGTAATTTGGAGAGAGAAGCAAGCTCGGGAGTCATTTTCGCCCCTTGAGGTTCAAAATAATGAGGTCCGTCACCAATAGCCTGTTACTGTGCAGAGCGACGTTAGTAAACACTCGGAGATTTCGGAGAACTCATGTGAGCTTAGCTATACAAAGACATTGCTAGAATTCACCCAATATGAAATATCTTCTTTCGAAAGGTAAGTTTAAGGGCACATGGTACGGTTTACACAAAAAATTTTAATTTAAGGATTTTCACAAAAAAATTTTGGTTGCCTCCTATATGTTTATACTATGTAAAACAGATTATGTGCTCAAAATTTCATAAAAAGCTGGCCATTTAATTCTTTAAGGAATTATTTGTGAAGCAAGTTTAAAATGCTACTCCTCCTACAAAAATTTACGTACACGCATGAAATTTAATTTACAAGTGCGACAAACTGTATATAACAAGAGTTGGTATGGGTTTTGCGATAACATGATTGGTATTCGTACAATACTTCTTTTTATGAATGCTTATTGAAAATTCCTTAAAAAATGTATAAATTCTGAGTTGAACTATTTTTAAAAAAATAAGTATTGCTTTCATTCAAAAATGCATGCCACTTTTGTTACATGTATAATTAACAATAGGTAAAAAAACTCAAACCATTAGGTATAATAGAAAAAAATCTTAGCATTTTAAATGAAGACAAACTAGTTGTTTTATCTTTCTCTGAGATAAATAAGTTTAAAGTTTTAATTTGCCATAAGGATGTGAATAATAACGAACGTAAAAGCTATCATAATTCTGCGTTTTTTAAGTTTAGAGTTTTCAAATTGTGTGAGGTTATAGAAAATTATATAAATAATAATTTTAACTATAAAAAAATAATTTGATTTTTTTGGACCGATTTTTGTCAATTGAATCGTACTGTGTCCCCTTAAAAATGTTACAATTCGTCAAACAGTTTTAAGCAATTTTTAAAATTCTTTCACATTGGGAAATTGAATAAAATGATTACTTTCCAGTTATGAAAGTAAGGACCATTCACGTGTCAAATTTTTAACAGAAGTATTTTTGAAGTTGTTTTACGATATTGTGGAGCAGATAATAATTAACTTTATTTCAAAGACACCATCTTTTTCTCTTGCTTAACACACCAGACGTATTTTTCTTTAATTATTTGTATGGAGAGGGCTTCAAAAATCTTAGTCATCCGTATATACTTATATACAGAAGTACCTCGTGAAAAAATGTTTTATGAAAAAGAAAGGGAAATTGGAGAAAACTTCACATGGAATAATCTTGAAGAGTTTTTTCAGTTCTACTGGAAGAGCAAGTGAATTGATTGAAAAAAATGATCGAAATAAAAAAAAATGAGAGAAAAAAGAAAAATTTGAAACTGTGATGCTCTGTTAGAAATGATACTTTGATTATGATTTCGCAAGGCTTACGAAGGGGGGAGGGGTCATGCTAAAAGCTTTCAATTATTTTCTAGTTATGAAAAGGTTTTTTTTTACTTATGTAAACATTAAACTCAATAGGAGTGTTTTATTATTTTTACTAATTTCATTTTCATTAATTTTAGATTATATATATCGTATTTTCAATTATAAATTGATCCGTGTATAAGCCAAAAGTACGTTTTTTTTTTCAAAATTTTACCCAAAATTCAAAATTTGTATATAAATTAAATTGGAGGAGGGGAGGATTGATCAAAAATCCTGCAGTTTTCAAATATGTTTCCGTGGGATAGAAAATGTTGCTAAGCGGGTAAAACGGGTGAAATATTTTTTCAGTCTAATTGCTGTTAATTAATCCACCAATCAAATCTCCAATCAGTCTTATTTCTTGTAATCATATTTGAAGCCGACACATTTTTTCCCTATTTCAGCTAGTTTTCCTTCTTACACCATTTTTTTTAATTTGGAAAATGAGCGGAAAGAGAAATTTGTACGCGGTAAGTGATCGTCGATCTTCCCCTGGAGGAAAAACTCGTTACATGATGGAGATATTCATTCAGACTTCCAAATGAGTGAATGTAAATTTTTAGAATTATTTGAAAACTTGGATTGTGTGTGCAGCACAAACTTTGAAGAGCTTATGCAACTCCACTCCCCCTTATAGAAAATACAAGTCCCATTTAAAATACTTCAAAAGTTAAAAAAATTAAGATTCCTTGCGCATGATTAATGGAAAATGTTTTTCCTAAACTATACGTTTTTCCCTAGATCCGTATAAAGTTTTTGCTTTACATATATATATAAACTTTTTTAAAGTTCCCCAAACTCTCGGCTTACACACGGAATACACGGTATATACAGGTTCTTTTTCTTTGTGTGTTTCACATGTAATTATGAAAACCTCTTGACGCTTTGATTTTCAGTAAAAATCATTAATTGGAATCTACATGAATCATTTTCATTCTATTAACTTTTTTAGCGTTTGATAATTTTTTTTCACTATTTGTCGATATTATTAAATGCATCAATTAAACCTTCCTGTTTTATAAATGAGTGAGATAAATTAAATAAGTCACAACTGGGTAATTATCTATGCTAGAGGTGGACAACCAGAGGCCTCGCAAAGAGTTTTACTGCGGCTTGCCAAAACAGTCACAAAACCAAATAGATATTCTATATCAGGAATGGGCAGACATTTCCAGGGTACGGGTTACTTCTCATTTTTTCAAATTGTTGCGGTCCACCCAATGGCGAGCCAATAAAAAGTCTACGATAAAAATTATAATTTCATAATAAATGCGGAATATGTACTTACCTACATGACTAAAGTAAGAAAAACTTTCTTTTTTAAAACCGCGTTTAAAGCAAAACGGAAGATACAAACATAATAACAGTCACAAGTATAATAGTGTCAAATGATTCATTTATTTATGAAATAATTCAAAATGCATTAAAAAATAAATCATTTTCGTGTAAAGTTAGTTATTATAGTTATAGTCAGAAGAAAACTTGGTCTGGATATACTGTCCGCTAATCTTGGATACCTCGGTATTTAATTACTAACTGCTAATCTTCAGACGGTCACCTCAAAATGTTTTGGTGGTTCACTGGTCGATCGACTTAATGCCAACGCCTGTTCTATATATTCGGGCCAACACATATTTTTAAGCAAGGTTTTTCTTGCATAAAGATCAACAAGATTAAATATAGGTGCCAGTTATCTGACGTTAACTTGCAGCCTATGAGAAGAATTTCAGAGCAATTTACTCCCGATTTCAGAAAAAAAAAATGTAGAAAAGTCTCATCAAACTGGTCGTAAAATTAAATTTGCTTGTGAGTGTGTGTAGCTATAAATTATATGAAATTAGCATAATAAGTAAATTAAGAATAAAACTATAGCAATTACATATATATTGGTTTTTATATGATACACACACAATTTATACAAGGGGTGATCAAATGAAAGGTACGAAACGACATAAAATGAAACAGTTAAATATTTGCATATTCCGCCAAGGAGAATGTAGCGAGACATCTCGGGATGCCAATGGAGACTCTGACTGGGATCGGATCATGCGCGGTGCCCGCATGCGCAGTAGAGAGCAAAGGCTCTTATAAAAAGC
This sequence comes from Trichonephila clavata, assembly GCA_019973975.1. Lineage (NCBI taxonomy): Eukaryota > Metazoa > Arthropoda > Arachnida > Araneae > Nephilidae > Trichonephila > Trichonephila clavata. Next base: position 63,769 of record BMAO01029041.1, read on the forward strand.
GGCGTCCAAATGATGCGAGCACAGAATACTCGAGCACAGAAAAAGCATTAACTCCGATGTGTACTGTGAGACACTCCGACGCCTACGCAGGTCCATCAAGAACAAAAGACCGGGGCTGCTCACGGAGGGTGTGGTTCTGCTCCATGATAACGCGCGTCCACACGTCTCCAGAGTCACACAAATGGAACTGGACAAGTTCCAATGGGAGATGTTGGACCATCCGTCCTACAGTCCGGACATGTCACCCTGCGATTTCCATGTGTTTGGTCCACTGAAGGAACACCTGAAAGGAAAGCGCTTCAACTCGGACGACGTACTCAAGGACACTGTGAAGGACTGGGTCTCGTCACAGCCACAGGAATTCTAGGAACAAGGAATCCTGCGGCTTGTTCATCAGTGGGATCGTTGTGCTCAGGCCTATGGTGTATATTTTGAATAAAGTCTATATTTGTACCCACCGTGTCGTTTCGTACCTTTTCATTTGATCACCCCTTGTACCTTTAAGACGCAACTATTTTTAATAAAGGGCGGCCCGCCGGTATTCTGCGCTTTCACAATGTGGCCTTTGAGTCAAAAGAGTTGCCCACCCCTGATCTATGTAATACTCCTTACTACTTCTAACTACATATTGCTTTCTAAAATTTATTTACCGTAAAATCGTAAAATCCGACGTATAACACGCATCGGTGTATAACGCTCACCTATACTTTCTAGCTAAATTTTTTAATTTTTAGGTATATTTGCCGTAAAACGCATCACCTTTTTAACGAAGTAATTTGAATTATTAGTATACACTGCTTTTATGTTTTGAAGTTATTTATTCGAGGTATATTATCTCAGACTTTTGAAGTGGCCGCGGTAGCCTAGTGGTCAAGGTATCGGATCTCGTGACTGGCATGTTATGAGTTCGAGCCCAGTACCACTTAAGACCCGCCCTGTAGAGGGGGCCGATGCATGTTAAATATGTCGAGGCTCAAACGTCTTTCCATTGATGTGGTTGAAAGTTAGGAGAAGGGTGTGCCAGCTCAAGTGTCGTCCTCATCATTTTGACCCTGGTTCCGTCGCCAAAAGCCCTCGTGTAGTTGAAAGTGCGACAGTAATAATCACTCACTCAGACTTTTGAAAAAAATATTATACTTTCAGAACTACAACTCTTTTAGTTCATAAGGCAAGTTGTTTCTTTTAAATAAACAGTGTTTCGATATATGTAGAAGTAATTTTTTTATGCTCATGTTTTATTATTTTTAAGGCTATGATTTTTATACCCGGCGTATAACGCGCGCCCTTAAGTTTCGATCTTACTTTTTGTGTTCAAAGTGCGCCTTACACGCCGGATTTTATGGTACATGCTTTTTGTGTTATATTTATGTAGACAATGAAGTATTCTGTCTAAAGATATATTAATATTTATTAAAACGAAAAGCCTGGCGAATAGTTAAAACAGAGTGAGGCAGTAGGAAGCCTAGCTTTTCCACAAAAATGTCAGAAATTATATCCGACGGAAATTGTGCCACTATGCCGAAATAATGAAGAATCTCTGCTTGCAAATGAAAGGATTTTGTATGAAAAAAAATCTAATCATTTCTTTTTCTCTGTATCCCAAGTGGCCGTCGGCAGAACAAAAGAAAACTGCAAAGAGCAGCAATTCCAGGTCGTATCCACGTTACCTGCCAAAGACACACACTATTAAACGAGCGAACAGATGAAAGGAAAGGGGCGTGTGTAATCGTCGAAATAACTTCTGTTCTTTCCACCACTACGTGTTGGCGACGAACTGGCGATTTCCTTTGCTCTTTGTGGGACCACAACACGCGAAGGAGGTGAAGTTCAAATTATAGGTTTAGCATTTTGGGGGATTTTTTCTGAGAAGTATTGCTTTTTTTTCTTTAAGCACACGTTAAAACGGAAATTGCTCTCTGAAGTTTGGAAGTGTTGTTTTTTCGCTTGGTGGTTTTGGTACTGGTAGATTATTAATATTTGGGAAGCGGGCTTATTTTCTGGTGGAAAAGTGTTTGTGTTATGTTGAGCGCTGGAATACCGTTTGCAGTGAAAAAAGAAAGTGAGTAGCGAAATATTGTATATTGTTTGTGTAATCTTTAGATATATCCGAGAAATAGTAATTGAAATGCAGTTTTAAGAATAATGAGAAAAAAAAATTTTGGTAAAAGGACTCAAGATCAAATTTGTTTACAAATACAAAAAAACCGATTGTTTTGGTATTGTTTTACTTACAGCGAATTTTTATTCTAGTAAAGTAAAAAAAGAATCTGATTTTTTTTTAATTTTAGTTTCAACTGGGGATCAGAAAATAATTTTTCGAAACATTTCTATTGTGATTTAAATCTATGTTATTTAAAGAAATTTATAATCATAGTTAATTAAGACATGTTAAACCAGGGGCTCCCAAACTTACTGTCCTTATAAACTCCTATATATACCGAAAGCTTGATCACGATTCCCCAAGTGGAATAACTATTTCAATGCATAATAGAAAAAGTAAAAATTTAACTTTGATGTCCTGGACGATGAATGTTGAATCAAAAATAAAGTATAAATAAAACTTTTTAATATCTGAAGAAGTATTTATATTCATATTTATTATTTTCATTTGCATTAAAATATAGAAACATGTTTTTTTTTTTCAATGAGATGGTCGAACCAATGATATGGTTATCTTCGTTCAGTACAAACAATAATACCGCTTTCTATTGAAAACTAAGAAAAATGTTGCATTTTATTTGCATATCTGGATCATGAACAAAAGGAAACTAAAATGAGGAGATGTACGACTCTTTTATACTGCTATATTTTAGAGAAATTATTGCATGTAGCGGCCAAGTTTCATTCCTATTGAAACCTGCATAAATGGTGGTATCCGCATTCGACTTGACTTTACCTTCGATGGATGTTATTACTTTATGCTCCTTTCTAAAAAAGTTTTTACTCTAAATATTTCAACGCTTAAAACTTTTTATAATTTTTTAACTTTTTAATAATGGAAACAAATATTTTACTTTATATTAAACCTTTTCTCACAAACCCAAATAAATTTTAATTTGCTACGGATCCCTCAGTTGTCAGAAAGTCCCTAGAGGCTTTTATAAGCCACTTTGGAAACCTATTTGTGTTAAACTTTTTTCTATTGAAAAATTCTGATTATTCTTCATAAGACTGGATTTCTGGCCTTAAAATTCACTGATAGTTTTCAATTTGTGGTATCAGGGTCGAATCGTAAAATCGAATATTGGCTCTTAACCCCGCAAAAGTTTTAAATAAATACAGGATTTACGACTATAAGGCTCCCTCATAAATTTTCTTGTCTTTTATAAGGTATATTGTTCTTAGTAAACGCGGATGAGACATACCCTTAAGGTGCTCTAGTAATACCTATTTTCAACCTTCTGTCTTGTCAGTTAATGCTTAGCTTTTCCATCCTTCACCTTGCGCCCCGATCAAATATTTTTGTAGCAATTACAGTAGAGCGTCGTTTATCCGAACGTTTATTATCTGGAGCGTCAGATATCCGGACCAAAGTCCGGATACGTTTTCGAACAATGCAATGCTCAACAATTGCTCCGCGTGAGGCCAAAAGTGACGAGAAAACCCAAGGGAAGGGACATTTAGGAAATTTCAAACATCTGTAAACATCTGTGTGGAATATTAGGTCAGTTTGTTTCCAAGGGAGAGGAATGTATACATGCTCTTTTGTTGAATTTTGTCGATGTAGGAACCTGGATGGCATGCAGAAGACTGTGGATTTCAAATGCTAAATGATGACGAGATTGTTGCTTCTGAGCAAAAAGAATCCGACCCTGTCGACCATGAAACGAATGAAGACGAGGACAACAATAACAACAATGAAAGTAGCAAGGGTCCATCCAATACTGACGCGTTTTTCTGCGCTAGAGACAGCTAGGGAGTGGTACGAACAACAGAGTGCTGTCCTACTCAACTACTGCTGCTGAAAGTGTACAATGGTACAGCGAAAACTGAGTTATCATTTTCCACAATAAAGGTAAAATTGTGACATTTTACACCTATTTTGCTTTCACTTCAAGCACATTTCCCACATGTAATGATTTTCAATATTCGCATAGTGTCCGGTTTCATATACTGCAAGGATTGCATTCGGTTTTCGTTTATCCGAACTATCGCGTGTCCGAACGGTGTCCGGTCCCAATTGATTCGGATAAACGACGTTCTACTGTATTGATATAACATTTCATTATTTTTGTAAATTAATGTGTGCTTTTGACATATCTTGACCAACTATGCACCAATAAAAGCATCGTACCTATCTGCTCCATCGAAAGAATATCATGCAGTATAATGAGAGCTACATACAACTCATTAGATAGAACGAAATCTTAAAGTTCTAACCTGAGATAGTTTCTTAGTTAATTGATCGAGATATGGCTCAAATATGATCCTCGGCATTTGGACCACGATTCGAATTTATGTCCGATATAATGCTTTAGTGAGATTTTATTTCATCAAATAAAACATTAATTACATTTCATGAATATAACTTTTATAAGTAATGCAAGGGAGTCCGCCACTTGAGATACTGTTTGAAAGATGCTGAATACTATCCTTTTTGTAATCTTAAATGAATTGCATTATGTGCATAAATCTGAAGTGGAATTATTTTTTAAAATTAATAATTTTTCCTTCAAGAAGGAGACTTTACAGCAGGAAGTTACGCTAGTTTGATACAAATTCCACTTGTACACAACAATGTTAAACATGCGAATTATATTATTTAAAATGATAATTTATTGTCAAAATTATTTTAAAATACGCATATTACATACGCATTATATTTTAACCTCAGACCTAAACAGTGCACATACCATGAACCGAGGCTGGTGGTGGTAGCCGGTGAGGTGGGTATTAAAGTTGGAACTTAAATTCGCAGTGCAGATGTCGTCTCTTCGTCATTCACTGCTGTTAAGTCAAACTTATGTACAGTCCATCACTCCTCCTACCACTGAGAATGCCCCCTGATCAGACAGACTATGACAAAATGGAGCTTTCAGACTTGTAAATACTTACTTTTTGGATACGACCTTAAGTGTATTTCTGACTCGGGGCGCCGAAGATCTTATCGCTGTCTGACATGCAACACATTCTTCCACACATCGTGTCCACACTTGATTTTGTAGTAGTGATATCTAAGTGGCCGTAGTAGTAAATATACCCAGCGTTTATTGTCAAATCATGATAGGTCACGACAGTCAATTGATCATGGTCTTGAGCTTTCAGCTGGTGTTGCAGAGTCATGGGTTCGAGTCCTTTTGCCACTGAAGATCCGCCGTGTAGTTGGGCTGATGCACGTTAAATCTTTCGGGTCCAAAGTCCTCAGAACGGAGTGATGTAGAAGTGAGGAAAGTAGAGTTCCTGCTCAGGTGTCGTCGCTTGACCGAGGCTCAAAATTCTGAGGTCCGTCGCCAATAGCACTCACGTTGTTTTAAAATGCGATGCTAATAAAAGGCAAATCAAATTAAATCTGTCGAGCCATGGGTTCTAATACAAAGCTTTCATGCTAGTGTGATGTTAAAGTTTGGAATGCCAGTTCAGATGTCACCCGTGTCACTTAATTGAGAATCAAAATTATAAAATCCTTTCTCGATAACGCTCGTGTTGCTTCGTGGCCACGGTCACCTAGTGGTCAAGGTAACGGACTCGTGGCCGGGGTGTCATGAGTTTGAGTCTTGTTCCACTGAAGACCCGCCGTGTAGGGAAGCGATGAACGTTAAATCTGTCGAGAGCCCAAACGTCCTCTCGGTGTGGTGTGGGAGGTGCCCACTCGGGTGTCGTCCACGTGACTTGATCATGGTTCAAAATAAAGAGGTCCGTCGCCAAGGGCCCTCGAGTAGCTGAACAGGGCGACGCTAATATTCACTCACTCGCATTGCTTCTGCATGTGATGCTTAATAAACAATTATTCACACGTGACTTAAATGGGAGTGCATGAAGGAATACCAGCGTCACACTATTCAGCTACACGAGGGCTTTTGGTGGTGGACCTCGTAATTTTGAACCAGGGTCAAGTGATGAGGACGACACTTGAGCTGGCACACCCTTCTCCTAACTTCCACACCACACCAATGGAAAAACGTTTGAGCCTCGACATATTTAACGTGCATCGGCCTCTTCTACACGGCGGGGTTTCAGCGGTCCTCGTCTCGAACTCATGACACGCCAGCCACGAGTTCGTTACCTTGTCCACTAGGCTACCGTGGCCACCTTAAATGCGAGAGGTATCTGCTTATATAAATGTCGTCCTCGTTATATTTCACCTTGATTCAAATAAGCGAAATTCTTTCCTGGTGAACCATTTCTATTTATCATCAGTTGGTTCGATTTTTATTCACATTCAATTATTTTATAACACAACCAAAACATGTTTAAATTCATTTAATCTCGGATACGTTTTTTATTTTCAAAGGATTATCGTGTCATTTTTTTTAAAAATATGTCAGACTTCATAAAAAATATATTTATAATTTAAAATCTTATTGTAACACCTTTTGATCCTTTTTATTGATTACAGTTTTTAACCTTTTATACT